>BPLR01012205.1:0-56040 GCA_021605095.1 Caerostris extrusa
CTGGGCCTTAGAAAAAATAAGTATTTAAATTTTTGAATAAACCATCATTACGGAGGGAGATTAAAGTCTTCACGGTTATGTAATATATAATAACAACTTAAATGTTGCTACTCTTTTCTAGATGGAAATTCTAACTGTGCACCCCAACATAAATGCCGTGATATATCTTCGCCATCTAGTCTATTCTTGAAAGCGCTTTAGAACGCTGGATTTACCTAAAGGTTAGTGTAGTGAGAGAATACTAAAAGGATTTCATCAGTCAAGTTTCAGACATAACCAACGTATTTTTCAAGGATGCTAATTTTTCTTAAGTCGTTAGCATAAGGAAGAATAAGAACGCTTTATTAATTCTGTTTCTTAACAAAGGGTCGTGTTTTAAAAAATCGATGTTACAGCTGCCACAAATAATTAAATGATGACATTATCTTTAAAATAGATCACTAAAATTTTATTTTTAAATTGAATTACTTCGGAATTTACTGTGAATAGTACTAACATTTTTATATCTTGACAAAAATAAGATCTTCATTATTTTTTATAATAATAGCGAACGAAAGTTTAAACAAAATATTTTTATGTAGTGAAATATATACTTTTAATCATAAAACTATTGAAAATATCCTAAAAATCAATATAGTTTGTTTAATCATTACCCACATATTAATTAGAATGATAACAATACTAAAATTCAATGAAAAACTATATTTTAAAATTATAGTGCTTTAATAAAGCAATGCGAGGAATTAAGTTTCTTTATAAAATATTATCCTCTGAAAATAAATGTGTAATTAAAACTTAAAATACATTTGTTCTTTGACCTTTGCATTTTATAAATAAGTATATATTTTGATTTAGATAAAAAGAGAAAATAATTTATCAGAAATAAATTGGAAACAATACCATCTACTAGTGAATAAAATAATACTATTGCCAGAAAAGCCAGAGCCCCAAACATTAATTTTCTCCATCTAGTTCAAATTCAGAGCATTTAAAAATGTAATTAAGTTACAAAAAAAAAATAAATGATTTTAATTAAAAGTTTTTCATCCATTCTTACTGAAATTAAATTTCATTGTTTATTCATGTTTTCACTCATTTCATTAAGTCCACGTAAAGTGTTCAGCTTCCGAGAACTGTATTTTTGTTGTTGTTTGTTACTTCGGCGTTAATCATTGTTTTATTTACTATAATCATCATATTTATGGTGAAATATATATGATTTCCTTTCCCAATTAACTTATCAAACATTTTTCTTAAATGCTTTTTTTTATCATTTTAAAAAAGTTTAGTTTTTGATTAAAGAAATTTCAAAATTTTAAATCATTTGTACTTGCTTAAACTTGATGAATTATTCTCTTTTAATTAAGGTAAGTTCATATAGATTATTTGGGTAAATATATTATTTAATTGTTTTTTCGTAAATCGCATTTACAAATTGCAGCATTCAGACAATTAATATAATAGCTGGTTAATTGCTATAAATTTCGAATTTAATTGTAATTGTATCAATAATTTTTAATTCAAAAAGATAATTGAAGATAAGAGATTATTTCGAAAAGATATTACGGCGGTATATGTTGTTATTTATGAAGAAGATATACTTTTAACGAGGAAATGTATTTAAAAGAAAAATATGACTCATCCATTCATTAATCGATACACACACACAAGTCCAAAAGTACCATGGATGTTTGCAGTGGTTCGGAATCCATTTTAAATCATGGAGTGTCGAGTCTAATATGACTGCTGAGCGTTAGGCGTAGTACTGTCAACCGTACCCTGTAAAAAAACATATCCTGTCTCAAATTCTTGCAGTTGGCAGACGATCTTGGTCTATCATGCGACTGTTACGCCAATGAAGAATAATAATGTATGCTTCAGGAATGGTCCTTTAAAACCCAATTTCACCATTCACAGTAATGTTAATTGTTAGATTTTATATTAATCAGTTTCCCCAGTGTAATTTTTTTTTTTTTTTTTGAATAAAAGCTTAAATGATGAAAAGTAATTCACAAATATAAAAGTGCCTTCGTATTCCGTGTATCAAGAATTTATACAATATTTAAAAAGCTTTCGTTACAATTTTTTGATATTCGTAATAATCTCAAATTTTTAACATGTTTCTTTTTTATTTATATTTTTTTACTGGAGGAGTTTTATCTTAAATTTAATACAAATTGTAAATTTACCAAATTTTTAAAAACGATATTATTAAAAGTTAAAAATGTAATACGTAATCCAAATAATTTTAAAAAATGATACCATTAAAATTAAAAATTAAATACATAATCCAAAAGAAATCCAAATAATTTTTTAAAAATGATACTATTAAAGTTAAAATTTAATTCACTTATTCAAGTAACCCAAAATTTTTAAAATATGCTGTTAACAGATAAAATGCAATACATAATCCAAAGTAATCTAAATAATTTTTAAAAATGGTACTATTAAAAATTAAAAATTTAATACATAATCTGAAATAGTTTTTAAATGATACTATTAAAAAGTTAAAATTTAATACATAATCTAATATGTAACCCGATTTTTAAAAAAGAAACCATTGAAAACTAGGAATTAACTATTTCAAATATATGTGATGTGATTTAATTTGAAGTGCAGGTAATATAAAACACCAAGAAATATAACTCAAAATTACTCTAGCGTCCTCAGTTTTTCTTCCAACCGGAGTTAAGTTGCTTCGAAATCAAATTTCTAATTTTTCGTTGAAAGCCCTTTTATCCTAACAACCTTCTTCCAGGGAAAAAGACTAGAATTTCAAAATTTTAACTGCACAGATCAGGATGGCGCGGGCTCTAATATTTCAACTTCTCTTTGAGTAGTTTCATACTCAGGAATATTACTTGAGCAATTTGATTCTCCATTACGAGATTAAGGATCCCTCCTTTCATCTATCTCAACATATTTTCATCAAAGAGCGTCTCCTACGTGCTTCACCTCCAGTTGTAGCCGAGCCACACTAAAACTCTCGTAATTCTTCCTGTTGGTCTCATAAGGGGTTCCAGGTTAATGGTTGTTATTTAAAAAAATCTGTGTTGGATTTCAGAAATTAAATTAGTTATAAGGGTTATTGTCAATAAGAAGATTTTTTTTTCTAAAGTTATGTTTTTAAATAGTTCATATTGAATAAGAAAATGTTACAAATTTTTATATCATAAGTTTTAAAAAGTATGTTTATTAAAGTTGTTTACATTTAGATATTTACTTGGTGAAGGTTTTATTTGAATTCAATTCAAGAAAAATAATAAATCAATTATCAAAAACGAAAAAATAAGTTTTGCAATAAATAATTTTAAGTGTTTGTCCTCATTTATTGTTTATATTAATAACAAATTCCAACTGTTAATTTCATAACAGATAACAAAGAGTAACAAATGATTAGTATCCAAAAAGTTTGTATTGAAATATAGAAAAATTGAATAATTTATATAAATATATTGTTGAAAAAAAGTTTATTTCATATTAATTTTTAATGAATATAAATAAATTCAGAAACGAGTTATTGGATGATTTGCAAACGTTATTATTTTAATAACAAAACTCCAACAGATAATTTCATAAAAGTAACAACAAATGGTTTAGAATCCAAGAAGTTTTTATTCAAATATAGAAAAATAGACAATTTATAAAAATATATTGTTGAAGAAAAGTTTATTTTATATTAATTTCTAATGAATATAAATAAATTTAAAACCGAGATATTGAATGTTTAAAACGTTTTAATATTTTCGAAGTGCTCTTTATTTTTAAGTACTTCTTTTTTATTTTCAAACCATTTTGAACGTATCTTATAGTTAATGCATGTATGTATGTATGCATGTATGTAGTTCATGCTAAATGTATGTACCATTAACATGCAGGATCGTGAGTTTAATAACTACTAAATATTAATAATTTTATATTTTATAAATTTTTAATTATTAATTATTTTTATCTTTAATATATATATATATATATATATATATATATATATATATATATATATATATATATATTTAAATATATAAGTTATAATTTATAATAATTAATACTTAATATATAAGTATGCCTTATTATATAAATAATTTTATGCAGAAGACAAATTATTATTCTAGTTTTAATCACTTTGATTCGTATCACTAAGTAAACACAAAGATGCTTTAGTTCTCTTGGAGATATTAAAATATAGGATATTTAAAATGAATATATATGAATTCAATAGGTATAATGATGCATAATACTTTCAGCTTTATTGTTTCAAAATATTGTTTGTTTATTGTTGCCAGCTGAGTCATCTTTACCTTAACCTTTGATACATCTAGAGAATCTGTTTAAACTAGAATTCCAAGGAGAAGAGTCATCATAAGAAATGAATTATATAAAATAATGTTATAATGAATAAATGAATTGTATAAACATAATAAAATATTTTTAAAAAATTTGTTCCTCATTTTACTTGTATTTTCTTTAACACCTTTCTTGTTATCTTTCACGTTATCATGGGTGAAAATATTGCCGTATGGATATGAGGATCATGATATCAATAAAATCATATAGAAAAAAAAAACAGCTGTGTATGTTTCCGTTAAAAAATATTGATACATAAATGAATATAATAAAGATGTTGTTTTTTTTTACAGGTAAACGGTACGCCTTGTGATGATGTAATGTCATTTTCAAGTTCAGAACATAAAAACGTAAAGGAAAGCCCAAAATATGGTTGGCCTATGTTATTTATGTATTCAATCTGAAGTAAAGGTTTATTTTTTTAAAGATAGGACTGGATACTGAAAAGAAATTTCATAAATGTACTTCTAAGTATACAACTCTGAACTCTTGAATTTAAAATAAGTGTTCAACTTTGGAATAAATGTTAGCTTATTTATTTGGAACTGTAAAATAAATAATATTTCCTTTTAAAAGAGTTATGCTTAATAAAATGAAATTTTTAATAAACTCAAAATAAGTCACAGGAATTATAAGTTGCTGATTTGCTGAAACCAACTTTAAAAAATGACAAGGTTATAGCATTCTGTTTTGTTCTAAGTTCTTATTTTAGATGTCATTAATCCATATTTGACAACCGTGAAGATAGAAACACGAGCATGGAAAATGAAATTTCAAGTATAGAAAAGTTTAACTTATTTCACCGATATAAAAATAACAAAAAATAAGGTATATAAATAATAATTTGTTAAATTATGTAAACTATTAGATAACTTAATTTTAATATGTTATTTAGAGGATATATACCCATATTATAATTTTAACCACTACCCTATACCTAATAATTTTTTATATTGTGAAAATTAATGACAGTGATTGAAAAGTTTAACATTAAAATTATAAATAAAATAAGTAATTTAACTTGTTTAATAAATTAAGTGCTAATAATGTAGACACTATAAAAAAAATAACAGTAAATTACATTTCTAAAAGTTTAATAAATTGTTTCCAGATAGAAAATTATTTCAAACTAATAATTGATGTGTAATTCTTTAATAATTATTAAATAAATCGCTGTAATTTTAATTGTTTATGTATTTAAAATTAGTTATATTCAAATTGTAAAATAGTTACGAGTATTTTAAAATTAATTTTTCTTTCTAAGTAAATTACATTTAAAGCAATTCATTTTATTTAATCAAAATTATTAATACTGTGGTTAATATTAGAAAAAGACAAAAAGAAAACTAATGAGAAAATTGAATGAAAGAAAAGAATCAATTTTCATTTAAATTTTTCCTTTTAAAATTCAGGCACAGTATTTTATCAAACCAAGCATAGCATAATACGATAAAAAAGTACATTTTATTAAATTAATAATAAATTTAAACCATTAGAGCTCTACGTAAATTAGATGCTGTGAAAAGGTTAAATAACAGATTTATTTACTACATTGATTTACATATCTCCATCCGTTGATGTTCAACAATTCATAGATTTTACACTTCATTTAATATATTCCAATATTTAATATATTGCCTTCATAGCACGATTAAGTCTATTTTAAATTCCATATTATGTATTATGTGTGAGCAAACATTCGTTTAACTCAGTCAAAACTTTATTTTTATATAATGTACACAAAGCCATTTTTCGACTTAGATTTTGGTGTTTTAATTATATTTTTTGCTATTTTATCTCATTTAAATCTATGCAAAATCATTTTCATATGGGATTTTTAAATGTTTTCTGCAATTCATTGACTTTGCAAAGTAAACATGATTTGAAAGATTTTCTAAACATATTATTTATTTATTTTTTTTTACTTTGTGATTGTTTATTTTATTTGGGATATTTTTTTGCATAGTGGCATTCAACTAGATTATCTTCTTATTAAAATTGTTATTTATATTTAACAATTTATTATCATTTCACATATATATATATATATATATATATATATGTTAAATATACCTTTAATATTCAAAAATTTTATGATAGATATTTATTTTATGATACTTAATATAGTGTGATTTAACAATAATAATTTTCTTTTCTTTTAATTGTTATTCCATACCCTACCTTTCAGTGTGAGAGAGTTGTTTGAAACTACAGGCTTTACGAGTGTGAGGTAAAGGGGGGAGGTTGGTTAAGGTAAAGTTAAGTAAAGTAAAATAAAGTAATCATGATTAAATGAAATCCTGCATGTATTTACTTATCTGTTTATCAGGTTCACTTATTTGATTCTTTTTTTTTAATTTTTTGTATTTATCTCATTTAAATATATGTAAAATCTATTTCATATGTGATTTTTAAGTTCTTTTCTGAAATTCATCGATATATATTGCATTTGAAGATTTTCCTAATCATAAAAGCTGTAAATATTTTTTACCTTATAAGTGTGTTGCATAGTGTGAGGTGTGTATAGCTTCATAGCGGTACCCAACTAAATTATTTTTTTTCCAATTAACTTTGTTATTTGTGTTTAGTAATTTTTTTTTTACTTTATCATCTCACATATGTATATGTTTAATACACATTTTAATATCCAATATTTTTATATTTATTCTATGATACTTAATATAGTGTAATTTCAAAATATCAATGTTCACTTTCTTTTCTTTAATTATTATTCCATACCCTAACTTTGAAGAGAGAAAATTGTTTGAAACTACAGCCTCTACGAGTGAGGTAAAGGGAGAAGATGCTGCAAGGTAAAGTTAAGTAAAGTAAAATAAAGTAATCATGATTAAATGAAATCATGCATGTATTTACTTATCTGTTTATCAGGTTCACTTATTTGATTCTTTTTTAATTTTTTTTGTATTTAGCAGACAGTCCCTATTCTCTTATCCTTCAGAAGACTCAATTATCCTTTCGCTACTATCTGAACAAATAGAGGGAAAAGAGTGTACGTCGATGTTAGCTTATGCAATAGACGGTATGAGGTTTCGTCTTTAACTTGGACAATTTTTTCAGCTATCGTTAGTTCACGGAAAAAATTACATTGCAGATTAAAAACGAGGATGGTAGTAAAAAAAAAAAAAAGAAAGAAAAGAAAAAAAAAAAAAAGAAAAATTAAAAAACCCAAAAAGGAGGATCGTAAAAATTTCCCTTTTTTTTTTTTTCACTCTGGGCTTACTCAGACCGGAAAACGTTAAGGAAAAACACAAAAATCCATTACATCGACAATTAGTCTGGTATAAGCCTGGCGGTTGGTGCTTTTCATTGCTTTTGGAAACAGAGTGCTTCTATACTTCTACCTACCTCTCTAACGCACACTGAAACTGATGAAAAATTTTTTTTTTTTTTTATCAAACATCCACTGTTTTTCATTCTTCTTTTTTTTTTACTCGATCAAGATTAATTCGGGGAGAGGTCCGTAGATAATTAATAGTTATAGGGAAAAAGAGGACTTCTTTGGGGTTTTGTTTGAGAAGTGAAAATGTTATCTTAGTTATTAGATTTCAGTCATTATTGTGTGCTTTTTTTTGCGTAATTAAATTGATAGAGCTTTAAGATACCGGATTCAAATGAAATAGTTTGATTAAGAAGAAAGGGGATTCGCCGATCTTGGTAGAGTATCTTCAGAAAGTTTAGGATGGCAAAAAAAAATACCACCTTTCATTGATCTGATTTAGTTAAGATGGTGTATTTTTAACCATCTGGTATATTGAATTTCGGATAAATGCATTTGTTTTGTTTGGAAGATTTGTTGGTTTTCAGTTAGTTGCATTTAATCTAATTGCAATCTATTCCAATAGTTTAAAAAGTGTATTTTTATATTGTTATTTTCTTATTAAAGTTAGTTTGCCGTAACAATCAATAAAAAAATACCAAAATAGTAAAAAGTATTTTCTAGACTTATTTTGGAAAATATTTAAGTATACAGAAAATAATGAAACAATGTATTGTTCTTGCGGTTGAAGGAATTTTTGTTTTTAATAAAAATTAAAAAAATATTCTGTAAAATGTCTAGACAAACCAGTTTTATTTCTTTTATAAAAAACAGAATGATTAAATCATTAAATGCTATATATGTGTAAATAGAATAATTAAGAAATTACCTGCATTTACTTGCAAATTACTTGCAGAAATTACTTTTAACTAAGCTTATTTAATAATTGAAACTCTATCTAATTTTTCTATTTACCAAAGTTAGAAATATTTTATTTAACATTTTTCGGGCAAAATATTTTCTATTTTTATGTATACAAATAAATATTTTTAAAAATACATTTATATTCGTATACAGAGTCGCGTTACATCAATCTTACTAACTGTTAATTATGAAATAATGGCTAAATAACAAATTTCATAAGGTATGTATTGTCAACATATTTTTGGCCTTATAAAGGGTTTTGCAAGCATTCGGTAAACATTGTTAACAGAAAAAAAAAACGATTTATCAGGCATAAAAAATGATTATTGATTTCCAAGATAAGGGTGGCAGTATTTCAAAAACTGAAGAGTCCATATAGTGTTTACATATTGCTGAGATAAAAATGTACCGTGCATAAAACGGAACCATAATTCAAAGTGGAATTTGTGTCCCATGAGCCATAGTTGAAAGAGGGGAACGGTGGCTATGTCGGTGAATTCTGAGAATCGATGCACAATATAATGCAGCATACTTATTGTCACTACAGTAATTTCCATTTTTACTTACTGTTCCTACAGTATACTTGACGTATACTAACTATAACTATAGTGTTCTACAATATGATAAGTACTACAGTACTGTTATTATAGTATACTTCCCTTACACTTGCTGTTATTACAGTGTACTTACTGTACTACAATATTATAAGTGCTACTGTAACAGTACTGTAGCACTACTTACTGTCATAAATAAATCGGGGGTCTATAACAAATTTATCCAGAATGGCATTCTAAGCGACGTTACTATGTATCGGGCTCTGCAGCAGATTGCTAACCTCACCTAGGGTAACACAGTTCATCGGCGTAAGCAAATAGAATTTGCATGGTAATACTTTCACTGATTATAAAAAGTCGTCTTATATTATGTAATTTAAATATTTTTTTTTTGTTTCCTCGAAGTGATGGACATTATCTTATATGGTAAAAATCATTAGAAAAAACACACCAATCAACCATTTAAAGAATGATATAAGCTGTTAAAGGTAGCTTTGTGGTCTTTCATAGTATTCTATTATGCCTTATTATTATGGACAGTAATTTGAATCGATTTAAAAATGTATCAATCCTTTCTGTACATTCTTACAGGTATAGGAGGTTCAAAAATTACTATAGTTTATTTTTATTGGGATAACAGTGTGTTACATCTTAAAAATAAGATATCTTAAATAGTTAAAATTATGTACGAGGGCTTATAATATATGTGGAATACTTCAGTATACTTACCTGGCTCCAAATATCCCGAAATATAAAGGCCATCGAGAAACTATATGACAACATCCTGCGCGTTCCTCACTTCGTCCTCACTCACCCCGTACTCTTCAACTAAATCACAATCAGAATATTGCAATATCCCTGAGAACAATTTTCAGTCCCTCAAGGAGTATAACTCATTTCGTCTAGATAAAATCCGATCTGAACATGCCGCATGGTAATTATTGGATACTAACAGTTCGCCATGTTAATTTGACTATGTTTTTATATGCAATGACAAATTTTTGCGCGTGGTATTAAAACTTATACAGTAAGAATAATTAAGAAGAATAAGAAGAATATATTAATTTTATATAAATATAATTTATTTTTAGTAATCGGAAATAAAAAAAAAAATATATATGATTACTTATGTGTACTTGTGGAGACAAACAACAGACATAATATTTTGAATTTTTTGCAAAATATTACATAACGTTTTATTTATTTTAACTCTAAAAAGTTAAGTGCAGATTTCTCTAAGATGGAAATCAAATTTCAAGACGCTCCATCAACTAAAAATTTAAAATATAATAATAGTCAAGGAAGCACTTTCAAAAACTTACATAAAAGAAAACTAATTTGATATTTATATTTAAAGTTTAAATTAGATGAGTGAATTAAAAAAAAATATATATGTTTTAAGAGTTCCATAACAGGCTCTCTGATTCTATTTAAACTACACTGCTCTAAACAATTAGCAGATATTGGAGTTTGGTACGAAATAACCATATAATCGATAATTATTTTAACAAAAATTAAATGGAAGAAGTTAAATAAAAAAAATTATAACGTTTACAAAGTTGAGAATATGTACATTTTCGCTGTGACGTCGAACTATGCGTTTTATATATGGAAGGAAAAGCGACCTGCAGCATTTCATCAGTAGGAGAAGATTAAAAACAATTGACACGTGCTGAATATATTGTAACAACTACGTTGTCTAAGCAAGATGACTTAGTTTATAATGCATCAAAGAGGGTCATAGGTTGTTTGGAGGTGGGGCAAACGCAATATATTGTTGAGGAAGAATTAGAGTTTCTCAAAGTGTCATTTCCAGACTATGGAATTGGTTTTTGGAAACTGGAAATTTTCGCTGAAGATAAGGAAAAGGTTGTAAGCAGGCAACAACACAAAATAAGGATCGGCATTTGACATTAACCGCCAGAAGGAATCACATTTTAAAAGATACTTTCTTGCAACAGCACATTCAGAGGGCTACTGATATCAGAGTTTCGACTCAAACTATTAGAAACAGACTCCATCATGTGGGTCTGTGGTCGCAGACCCATGGTTTGAGTCTTGACAAGGACTTTGTGCTGCCCATAGAAGGTGGGCTAAGGAGCATCTCTAATGGGAAAGAAATGAATGGAGCAACATGCTATACATGGATGACCCCACATTTGTGTATATAAATGACTATTTACAAAATCACTGAAAAATCATTTAATTTTCCTCTTCACAAATATTATATTTTATGTTGTCCATTGATGGCAAACTAAAGTAACATAAATGCGATTTTATTATACAAATAAAGTTTATTTGATAAAATAAATTTTTACTCAAATATATGTTTTATTCATAAAAGAAATTCTTTATAGAAATGTCTGTTTATTTACAAACGGCTTTAAAGGAAAAAAAAAAATAAATAACCCCCAATTGAAAGGATTTGATTAAAAATAATATCTATTTAAATTCAATTTGCATAAGAAAATTTTTATTTACTATTTACCTAGCATTTAAAATCAATTTAGATTATTATAATATATGAAATATATAGCAGATTGCAAATATTCCTTTAAAAATTATATAAATCAGTTATTGCTAAGAGGTTGTTGAAATATAATTTATTTTAAAACAAAAATTTAAAAGGTATTTCTAATGCAGTCTTTAAAATTATTGAATTTTATATTATAGAAACTAATATTTTTTTATGAATTCATTGAAATATGAAAGAATATTAAATATTTAATTTTTCCAAAAGTCGAGCATTTTAAAGTATTTAAATTTAAAAATGCCTAGCTAGAAAAGATTCTTTCTAAAAGATTCTTCCAGATGTAAATAATCTAGTATATTTTATAAATTATGGTTTTCTGTATAATAAATAACTTATTATGATTCGTAAGAAAAGAAAAATAATAAAATCTTTACAATTAAATAATGAATTATTTGTATTTGTGTAATAAAAAATACCAGTATTTCGATGTTTTAAATCTTTAAGAATTATGCGTCAACCACTTTAAAAAAATTCTATGTCCATTTTAAACTTTCGATCAAAGAAATAGCTCCCTGCTCGGACTTGCTTTTGAAAAGTTTGGGATTTAATATGAATTCCTTAAGCGTTAGAAGAATGTTTCCAAACTTTTCTTCAACTTTTTTTTATTTTGTAAACTGGACATATTTTTAAGCTGCTGAATGCCAAAAGGAAGAAAAAAATTTTTATAGGGTACGAATTTATTGGAATTTCAAGTTGTTCGAAAAAGAAACTCCACTTGATATTTTATGTTTAAAATTGCATTCATTTTTTATTTTATTCCCTTATTGTTAATGACTGCACAAAATGAATTTAAAATTTATGATTTCGTTAACATATCGTAGTTTTATTATATGTTATCTAAAATTTACGGTTATTTTATTTCTAAAGGATTATTTCAAGAATATGTTTGGAATATTTCAGTTTTTTTTTTATATCTGTATGATACAAATTCATTTTAAGATATAAATTTTTTGTTTCTTTACAAGAAAATATTAAACTATATACATTAAAAACTGTTACTTCTTTTTAAAATACCACGCCCTTTGAGCTAGATCATTTGTCACTTGAATATACATATTCAGTATTTCCCAGGGATTACAAAATGAAGGTTGCTAAATTGAATCTTTTTTTTTTTTTTTGACATCATACTTTTGAAAATTCATTTCCGGAAATGACATATGTGTGTTTCGAATCCACTTCTATTCTTCCTAGATCACGAAGATTTCATATTAACTATGCTTTTTATATTATCTTTTTACAAAGATGCATGTATACATATCAAAACAAATTTTTGTATACTATGTACAAAAGAAATTCTATTCAAATAAAAATATACACAAAAATATTCTTTTAGTACACTTGTAGTCATTTGCCAATCACCCCAAGTGTTAAGTTTCATAAATACTTCTATCAGCTGTACAGACAAAATTTTACGAATTCGGTTTAATTAATACTTGTTGCTTATGACAAGTAATACAAGTGATTTTGATCTACTCATTCATCAATATGGCAGTACATTTCTTTAGCGATTGAGGATGTATAACACTTATAACTAAAGCAGGGGTTTCCAAAGTGTACTAATTTTCATTCAATTCCTTCTATCAGCAAATTAATTTATCAAGGAAGATTTAAGGCTTCAACTTAATAGTCTATAAATCAGGCAAGGGACATATAACTTGATGTGTGGTAAAATAGAAGTCTTGGTAGACAGGATCCATGAAGCGGTCCTCTCCATAGAAAAGGCCCACCATGTTGTTATTACAGAGTTATAAGCACGCGAATACAGCCCCTCAATCTTCCTACGAGGAAAAATAATGCTCATAGGAGTATTTGCCAGCTAAAAATTATATCCTGAATTGGAAACAAAATCCAAAAGATAAACTTCTGCAGTTACTGTGAATGATAAGGTAAATTGTGTAAGAGGAATACAGTCCAAAGAGTGATTTGTCTGGCCATACTTCACATAGTCAGTTTGTCTTAGTGTTGTGTAGATCTTTTTTACATCATTTATGTCCTTTCTGATTTTGAGCTGCTAAGAGCTGAGGATATAGCTAGTTTATAAGGCTGATACGAATTTATGGCTAATCTAATGCGAGGCTATTTTCTGTGCAGCTGCATTCGAAAATAGATGGTTCTGGCCAAAATATTATTCTATATCAACATTGCAAAATACCCAACCTTGAAAGCCCACAATTCAAAATTATATTTGACATACCACTATCCTTAGGCAAATCGTGGTCCCAGTTTACCAGCCAAACATCATTGATATGCAGTGCATCCATCACAAGTATAATCTCCACAAAATTAAGACCTTATTCGTGCCCTAACATTATACCAGCTTTTATTTCACTTGCTTATGTTTTATGAATGGTCCATTTAGAATTTTATGAAAGAACGTCAAACACTGATGTCAAAGTTGATTTTTTTCTACGATTTGATCCTTTTTTCATTTTGTATATGCCAGACGCCTTGAAAAGAAGTGATCTTACAGTTTAAGCTAATGGTATATTCGCAATATTTTCTCCGGATACAAGCATTCCCAAAATTGTCAAATAGATGCTGTAAACAATCAAATGGATTTAAAAATATATGTGACGAAAATAATGTGACTTTAAATGCAAATTTTATTGAAATAAATAAAAATATACTGCAACCATAAAAAATTTAAAATATACATTTTGTGTTCAATTAAACTCAAATAGATTTAAAAAACAATGACTTGATTGAATGAAACACTAAATATCATGGCATTAATGACAATATAATTGGGTGAAAAAAACAGAGTTAACTGAACCAAGTGAAAATAAAAGAAAAAAAAACCAATGAATTTTTATTGCTTTGAAAAACACATAGCTAATCCTAGTAAAATTAAAAGAGTTAATTCGATATGAACGACCTTTTTTTTTTTTCCAAAAAACCATCCATTAAAGAAAACTTTTTGTACACTAAACTAAAATACTGGAGCATAAAGGCGTAGCTGTTTTTTCCATCAGGGTGGAGGGGAAGGGAATGACAAAATAATTCGAAAGAACAAAAGAAAAAAACTAAACAAACAGAATTGCTCTTTTTGAATTCTCCTTTCTACCATTTCACTTTTCACTGCAACTCACTAATCGCGTATATGGTTAGAAAAAGTAGGCGAGGGAGCCGTCAGCTATCGCGGTATTATAAAATCCATCTGAAAAAGAACATGCTTCCAAACAGCACACAGTTTAATGATCAAAAAGAAAGAAGAAAAGCAGAGAGCGAGAGAGAGTAATCGAAATTTGTCATTTTGATGGATATTAGGCAAAAATTCAGCCCACTAATGGCTTAACTGCCTCAAGCATTCCAGTGCAAAGGGAAGCCGACGGTTTATCAACTGTTTTCTGCCTCATATCACACACAGTCACTTAGAGAAGGGACTGGAATAAATGTTGCAAGTTTAAGTTGGAGGTTATCACAGGAAAAGTTACCCAGAGCACGCTATTTAGTAGGCTTTAATAAGGAGAGAAATACTCTGTAATAAAAAATAAATATGCAGTAATAATAATAATTTGCCATTATGATTAAGAAAAAAAGCACTTAAGCTTTAAACTTTTTTTATATAAATGGAATGAAAAACACCCTCTGGAATAGTGGTTTTATTTTCAAATATTCGTTTATACTCTTATGTTTATGTTTTTACTCTTATATTATTTTTTATCATTTTTTTTGTTTATGATATATTTTTCCAAAATAATCTTCAAATATAAAAAGTAATCATTGATCTATGAACAATTTGTTATTTTTATACCTTATTGTTTCAATTACTTCATTACTACTGTTTCAATTACTTATTTACTGCTTTTTAGGAAAAATACCTTGTTTTGCAAAATGCATTCAAATACAAGTTGTTCGAAACGGAAAATTAAAAATTTTGTTAAGTTGGCGACAAAAATAACCACTTTGTTAATGAACTTCCCGTGCAAGAAGTATCTATGGTTTATCAACTGTTTTTTGCCTCATATCACACAGTCACTTAGAGAGGGACTGGAATAAATGTTGCAAGTTTAAGTTGGAGGAATCATAGAAAAAGGAGGAATGTAGTTGTATGTTGGAGGAATATCATAGGAAAAGATATCCAGAGCACGCTATTTAGTAGGCTTTAATAAGGAGAGAAACACTCTGTAATAAAAAATAAATATGTACCAAAATTCGATAATTTGCCATTACGATTAAGAAAAAAAGTCACTTAAGCTTTGGACATTTTATATAGTTGAAATGAAAAAAAACTATGGAATAGTGGCTTTATTTTCAAATGTTTATTCATTTTTTTCGTTTACGATATATTTTTCTAAAATAATCTTATAAATATAAAAAATAATTGTTTATTTCTGAATAATTTGCTATTCTTATACCTTATTGCTTAAATTATTTCATTGACTTTGCTTAATTGGTAAAAAATACCCTGTTTTGCAAAATGCATTCAAATACAAGTTGTTAGAAACGGAAAATGTAAGTTGGTGACAAAATTAACCACTTTGTTAATGAAATTCCAGTCCAAGTTGAACCTATAGTATATCAAAAGCTTTCTCCTTTACAGCAGATAGTCATTTGGAGAGAAGATTGAAACAAATGTTGCAAGTTTAAGTTGGAAGTTATCATAGGAAAAGATAACCCAGAACAGTAGACTTTAATAAGGAGTGAAGCGTTTTGTAATGAAAGATAAATATGCATCAAAATTCGATAATTTGCCGTTATGATTACGAAATAAAAAAATTTAAACTTTTTATGTAGTTGGAATTAAAAAAACCGTTGAAATTGGGGTTTTTATTTTCAACCTTATATTAATTTTTTTCGTTTATGATATATTTTTCCAAGATAATACAAAAAAATAAACGTTTACTTCTATAAATTTTGTTATTCTAATATCTTATTGTTTAAATTATTTCATTAACTTTGGTTAGTTGGAAAAATGCCTTGTTATGTAAAATGCATTAAAATACAAATTGTTCTAAATGGAAGATTAAAAATTTTACTAAATTGAACAAAACAATCAACTTACCATCTTGATAATGAACATCCCGTGCAAAGTAGAACCTAGGGTTTATCCCCAATTTTTACTCTACAACAGACAGCAATTTAGAGGGGATTCAAATAAATGATGCAAGTTTATGTTAGATATTATCATGAGTAAACATACCTGGAATAATTTTTTAATTAACTTCAGAATAAGATTAAAGCTTTTTGTAATGTAAGATAGACATGCAAAGAAAAATTAAGTTAAGAAAATATATAAACGAAAATATTCAATTACGATCGAAAAATTTATTCAAACTTTCAGCCAATTATTTTTATAGACAAAGTTCATATTATTATTTTACTAACTTAAGAATAATGAAAATAAAAAATATTTTTTAATATATTCTTTTAACATATTGTTAATTTTAACATATTATTACGAAATTTGCAAATATATCCTGTCCTAATCCCATTAGTTTAAATGTAATACATGAAGTTTCTATAAATTTTAATATAATACAGCAAATTAAAAATTAAATTAAAATTAAAAATAACTTTTTAATTTTAATTTACTTATTATACTTATACTTATTTACTTATTAGAACTTATTTATAAATAATAATGATGAAATAATACCTAGAAAGAGCAATAGAAAGGAGATTTTTACGCCATAAGATTTTTGCATTAGAAATACTAAAATCTTATTATAATCTAATGCAAAATTTTATGTCGTAAAATCCCCTTTCTATCCATGCACCTTTAGGTACTATTTTATCATTTTTATATATAAACAATTTCTAATAATAATTATAAATAATTGTATTTTATTTATGAAAAGTATTTATGAGTACGATGTACATTATAAATTAAAAATTTCTTTTTGTCTTTTTTCCAATTTTTATAAAAATTAATTGATACAAAAATATATAAATTTTTACTATACATAATATATTTCAGAACATTTAATTTTAAAATTATTTACAAAAAAAAAAAGTGCATTGATTTTTTTTATCAAGTAACTAAGCAATGATATTGTTATAAAATAAGTTACAAGAGATTTTTGTTAAAATAAAATGTTATAATTGATATTTTTATTCATTTTGTAGTGTACTTTAATTATAAAATGTCTTGTTTTAACAACGTAATGTATTGTTATAATATGTTAAAATTATAGTTTTTACTTATTAAAAACATATAATTAGAATTTTTGTTATATTTATCTTCTCTCGAAATAATTAATAAATTCAAAGGAAAAAATAACGAATTCAATGTTTTATATAAAATTAATCTTTTTGAGACAGTTCAGAAAATATTATTACTCTTGAATATTTTATATTACATTCTATCTGAATATTACAGAAAAGAAGTAGGATTATTTAAACATTTTAATATTAAACAAGGTGTTTCACTTGATTAAGATAGATCGAATTCGATAAATTTAATATCTCATCGATCTCACGAGTCGTTATCTGGTTGTTAAAATCAATCAATGCTTATATTTGACTTCATTAGTTTCATTTGACCTTCTAGAACGTGGTGTCAAAATTACTGGAACGAACTTTTGCAAACACTTTTGCCACTGGTGTTCCATCAATATTTCTCTCATATACATAAAACTTTGATTTTTTCTTACCGGCTTTTTCGATAGTAAAAAGTAAAATTGCATAACTAATAAAATTGCTAATTAAATAATTAATAAAATTGCTATTTAATTTTTATAAAAAGCAAAAACTAATCAAAAATTTTTACAATCAAGCTTTGATATACACAGTCCAGTCAAATTAATGTGACCACCACCTACTTTCGACGTCAACGTGAAATAACCAATCACAAAAGGCAGGTGGCAGCACATTGCAGTGGAGTGTATATAAAGAAATAATACCACTTAAATACCACTTAATACCACATTCCATACTCCATTTAAAGCCAGAATATACTAGAGTGTATATTTTGGGTTTTGACAGGTGGTCACATTAATGTGACTGGACTGTGTATAAGTTGTCAAAATATATAATAGCTTAATTGCTTGATGCTTAACTTGTAGTTGGCTGTAAAAAAAATAAAATTAAATTTTTTGGGCAAAAAAAAACGAAACTAAATTTCTAACAACCAAATAAGAAGTGACTTGAGTTCAGCCACTGAAATAGATTAATATTTAGAATTAAATGATTTTAGCCATAACCCTTAGTATAGGTATTTTTAATTACATGTGGTAAAAATTCTAGAAATTCTCAAAAGTTTCAAACCATACATCAGAATTTTATCAAAGTGATTCAATATTGGGGCAGCATTAGAAATAGTAAATTGAAGTATTAATTTTAATTTTTAGATGCTTAATAATAATAAATGATATAAGTTCTTTCTAATTGTATTTAGCACAAGGATAATATAATAACAACTATTTACTTTAAATACTTCCGCAATTGCCGAAGTAGAACATTATTCCACTTCTTAAAACACCGGAAATATTTCAAAAAATAAAAAAAAATAAAACTGTGTTTAATACAAGCGAGATGAATCATATATATATATATATATAGTATTATTATTAGTAGTATTTGAACATTTTGTCCTTAATAATTTAATGTTTGTGATATTATGATTATAACATTGCAAACACTGAGAAATTTGCAGTTATATTGGAAGGTTAAAGAGTCATTTAAAGAATGAAATATATTTCTTTAAATGAGGGGTCAGGTTATCTTTTCAAGACTTCTACATTGTGATTTATAATTTAAAATCTGATTTAGAGCTATCGATTTTCTCATCATTTTTGGTAATGGTTTATTACACATGAGTCAGTTGCTTATATATATTGCCATCTTATTTACTTAATATCCTTTTGACGCAACTACAAACAGTCCCTATTTACATATGTTAAAGTTTTTGCCACATAGATCTATTAAATGTCTTTAATATACTAAGGGATAATACGAAATAAATACAGAATTATTATTATAATTATTTTGTCTTGTACTTAATGCTTATAATCTTGAATTTTTAAATATTTATTTAAAATAAAGGTAATAAATATATGTAACGTTTTAAAAATGAACGTATTAAGAAAGAAACATTTCAAATGAGCCATTACATTCAATTTTCTCATTTATTTATTTATTATTTTTTTATTTCATTTTATAATCTTATTAAAACTTCTTTCAGTTATTTGAAGAAGATATAAATATAATTCTTAATCTAAATATAAATACTACGATAACTAAAAACTGCAATATTTTTGATAATAGATTCCCTAAAAATGAAATTCGTCAGATCGAAATAAACTTTCCGATTCAGCAGAGAAGTTTTAAAACCAATTGAATTCCTTTCCATCTTGAAAACATGCAATTTATTTCAATATTTTGACGAGGTATGCATGCAGAGATACTTATACCAAAAGAGCCTTCTTGAAAAAAAAATATTGTTGCCACAATTTAAATCACTCGTTACAGAATATGTCCTCTCGTCTTAAGGAGAACTATTTCTTGATAATTATTTTTGTCAAGAAAACTACTTAACAGCGAAAATAACTGAAGCAAAACAAATTTTCTACTTTGCAGCACTTAAATGAAATATTTTTTTCTCTCTCTCTTGAAAAGAGATGATGTTACAGAAACCTCACTCGACCCAGGGGAAACTGAAATGCCAAAATTCAACAACATTATAAAATTCCGAATTGGAAGAAACTACACTGCAAACTCTTGATGAAATCATAAATACCACGCGATTCTGGTAAAGGCTTAGACATTAAAGCTGTATTTTAATGATCTCGGAATTGTTGTGGCTTTTAATTCCATTAACGTTACCGTTGCACTAATGATTAGTGGCTGTCCCAGCTTAACGTACTTTTCTTTCCTGAATTTAAATGTGCATGTTCACCAGCATTATACTCCTCCATAAAGTATAACTTAATAATTCAGACACTTTTAAAATTAGTTCGTGTTCAACTGACTTAATCATGAACGAGAGAGGTGCCAACTGAATTTTTATTGAATGAAAGAATTTCATGAACTTAAGGAGAAGCTGGAATAATTATAATTTATAATTATGACTCAGCTCATAAAAGCAATCGTTTTATTACTGACTTCCTAATTAAACGCAATTAAATTTTCGGAGTTTTATAAGAGAGATCTTTTTATTATGCAATTCCCAGTCTTAATAATGCTAGGTGCCATAATTTATCAAAATGGTTTCATTTAAACATGTTTTAATACATGGTTTTATCGTTGATTTAGATAAATAATAAAATTTTAATTGATAATTATTTGAAAAATTATGACGCATTTGAAACGGAAATTGCTTGAGAATTAGCTATCCATTATTATTATTTATTTCTAGGACATTGTGTATTCAAATAAACATTACAATAAAAAATGATTGATAACTAATTTTTTGAAATTAGTATTTTCTTAATAATCTGTGCAAAATTCCAATTCAAATTACATAAAAAAAAAAAAATTATAGTAGAAAAATATTAAGTAATAAGAAAATAAGAATATCATTTTATTTTATATATAACTTATTAAACTTTCTTTCAGTTATTTGAAGAAGATATTAAACTAATTCTTAATCTAAATATAAATACTACAGTAAAAACTACAATATTTTTGATAATAGATTCCCCAAAAATGAAATTCCTCAGATAGAAATAAACTTTCCGATTCAACAGAAAAGTTTTAAAACTAATGCATTCCTTTCCATCTTGAAAACATGCAATTTATTTCAATATTTTGACGGGGTATGCATGCAGAGATACTTATACCAAAAGTATATTGTTGCAACAATTTAATTTACTCGTTACCGAATATTTCCTCTTCTAAGGAAGGAGAACTATTTCTTGATAATTATTTTTGTCAAGAAAACCACTTAACAGCGAAAATAACTGAAGCAAAACAAATTTTCTACTTTTCAGCACTTGAAAGAAATATTTTTCCTCTTTCTCTTGAAAAGAGATGATGTTACAGAAGCCACAGTCGACCCAGGGGAAACTGAAATGCCATAATTCAACAACATTATAAAATTCCGAATTGGAAGAAACTACACTGTAAACTCTTGATGAAACCATAAATACCACGCGATTCTGGTAAAGGCTTAGACATTAAAGCTGTATTTTAATGATCTCGGAATTGTTGTGGCTTTTAATTCCATTAACGTTACCGTTGCACTAATGATTAGTGGCTGTCCCAGCTTAACGTACTTTTCTTTCCTGAATTTAAATGTGCATGTTCACCAGCATTATACTTCTCCATAAAGTATAACTTAATAATTCAGGACACTTTTAAAAATAGTTCATGTTCAACTGACTTAATCATGAACGAGAGAGGTGCCAACTGAATTTTTATTGAATGAAAGAATTTAATGAACTTAAGGAGACGCTGGAATAGTTATAATTTATAATTATGACTCAGCTCATAAAACCAATCGTTTTATTACTGACTTCGTAATTAAAAGCAATTAACTTTTCGGAGTATTCTAAGCGGGAACTTTTTGTTATGCAATTGCCAGTGTTCATATTTTGTTAGGAGCCATCTAATTTATCAAAATGGTTTCATTTAAACATGTTTTAATACATGGTTTTATCGTTGATTTAGATATATAATAAAATTTTAATTGATAATTATTTGAAAAATTCTGACGCATTTGAAACAGAAATTGCTTGATAATTGGCTAGCCTTTATAATTATCTTTAGAAAGTTATGTACTCAAATAAACACTGAAATAAAAATGATGAATAGCTAATTTTTTGCAATTACACTCATGTCCATAAATTAAGGATAATTCAGAATCACACAGAAATTAAACTCTAAAATAAAAATTTCACGTGTAGAATTATCACACACATCTTGAAGAAGACTATGCAAATTACAGGAAACCACCAGATGCCGCGGATAGTACGTCACAATGACGAGAGTGTAAGAGAGGGGTATATAAGGAATGGTGGCAAAGAAGTAAAATTGTTCACAAGCGCTTTAAAAAGCTTTCAGTGCAATAACCGCATAGTTATGGCACAAAGGAAGCATTTGGATGACTTTTTACGTGGTAGAATTATCGGACGACTGGAATGTGGACGTACCCAGCTGGAAGTACCCGAGGAACTTGGAATCGCCCAGAGTGTCATCTCCAGGCTTTGGCAACGATTCCAAGATGATGGTAATGTGATAGATTTTACAGCACAGGTCGCTCCCGAGTTACAACGCCGAATGAGGACCGGTATTTAGCAGTTACTGCCAAAAGAAACAGACGGAAGCACAACATCAGACCTGTCTCGTCAGCTCTCTTCAGCTAACCGGTTTCAAGGCAGACCGTGTACAGACGCTTAGGGCACATTGGTCTATATAATCGTAGGCCTGTCAGATGTGTTCCACTTACCGCAACTCACTGCCGCCTGCGATTAACCTGGAGTAGAGAGCATGCATTGTGGACACCGCAACAGTGGTCTTGTGTGATGTTTTCCGACGAGTCCAGGTTTAGTTTGCAGACTGATTCTCGCCGGACTTTCATATGGAGAGCGCCAGGTACCCGTTATCACCAAGAGAGCACCATTGAACGACACCGTTACGGTGGTGCAGGATGGCTCGTTTGGGGAGGAATTATTCTTGGTTCCAGAACGGACCTGCATGTTCACAGTGTAACGATGGCAGGCCACGTCTATCGGGATGTCATTCTGGAACAACATGTACGTTGGTTTCGGGGCGTCATGGGTGCTGAATTTCTGTTTCTGGATGACAACGCCCAGCCTCACCGTGCAAACATTGTAGACGAATGCCTTCAATTGGAGTATATCACCCGTAGGGATTGGCCAGCATACTTACCGGACTTGAATCCAATAGAGCATGTGTGGGATATGCTTGGTCGACGAATTGCAGCCCGTCAACCCCCTCCCACCTGTCAACCGGAACTTCGGAGGGCATTGCTTGATGTGTGGTGTAATATTCCCCAAGATCAGATTGATAATTTGATACTCAGCATGCCTAGGCGCTGTAAGGCCTGTATTGCATCGTCCGGGAGACATACTCCATATTAATCATCATACTAACCATGTTATACTGTTTTTGTAAATAGGTTCTTTTTTTGAAATTTGCTCCAGGGAGTAAAAATTGCAATTTTCAATAATTATGTCAAACATATAGCATCTTTTTTTGCTCTTTACCTTTTGTTTAATAAATAGACTTTACAAATAAGTCAAATTTGTTTTGCTTCTGTCTCTTTCTTTGCCTGAACTTCATTATCCTTTATTTATGGACATGAGTGTAGATTTCTCTGAATCATTCGTACAAAATTCAAATGCAAATTACATAAAAAAAAGAATCATAGTAGAAGAAATATTAAGTAATAAGAAAATAAGAATGTAATTTTATTTTATATTAAATTTATTAAACTTGCTTCCAATTATTTAAAGAAGATTTAAAACTAATTCTTACTCTGAATATAAATACAGTAAAAACTGCAATATTTTTGATAATAGATTCCCAAAAATTAAATTAGTCAGATAGAAATAAACTTTCCGATTCAAAGAGAAGTTTTAAAACTAATTGCATTCCTTTTCCATCTGAAAACATGAAATTCGTTTCAATATTTTGACGGGGTATGCCTGCAGAGATACTTGTACCAAAAGAGACTTCTTGAAAAAATATGTTATTGCAACAATTTAAATCACTCGTTACCGAATATTTACCCTCTTCTTACGAGGAGAACTATTTCTGGATAATTATTTTTGTCAAGAAAACCACTTAACAGCGAAAATAACTGAAGCAAAAACAAATTTTCTACTTTGCAGCACTTAAAGAAATATTTTTTTCCCTCTCTCTATTGAAAAGAGATGATGTTACAGAAACCTCACTCGACCCAGGGAAACTGAAATGCCAAAATTCAACAACATTATAAAATTCCGAATTGGAAGAAACTACACTGCAAACTCTTGATGAAACCATAAATATCACGCGATTCTGGTAAAGGCTTAGACATTAAAGCTGTATTTTAATGATCTCGGAATTGTAGTGGCTTTTAATTCCATTACCGTTACCGTTGCACTAATGATTAGTGGCTGTCCCAGCTTAACGTACTTTTCTTTCCTGAATTTAAATGTGCATGTTCACCAGCATTATACTCCTCCATAAAGTATAACTTAATAATTCAGGACACTTTTAAAATTAGTTCATGTTCAACTGACTTAATCATGAACGAGAGAGGTACAAACAGAATTTTTATTGAATGAAAGAATTTAATGAACTTAAGGAGACGCTGGAATAATTATAATTTACAATTATGACCCAACTCATAAAAGTAATCGTTTTATTACTGACTTCCTAATTAAACGCAATTAAATTTTCGGATTTTTATAAGAAGGAACTTTTTGTTATGCAATTCCCAGTGTTCATATTACGTTAGGTGAAATCTAATTTATCAAAATGGTTTCATTTAAACATGTTTTAATACAGGCTTTTATCGTTGAATTAGATAAATAATAAAATTGTAATTGATAATTATTTGAAAAGTTATGACGCACTTGAAACATAAATTGCTTAATAATTAGATAACCATAATCATTACCTTTAGTAAGCTACATATTCAAATAACAGGAATAAAAAAGATTAGTACCTAAAATTTTGCAATTAGTTTTTATACGACATCTGTGAAAAATTCAATCGAAAATTATAAAAAAAAATTATAGAAGACATATTAAGTAATAAGAAATTAACAATATAACTTTATTTTGTATTAAATTTATTGAACTTTCTTTCAATTATTTGAAGAAGATATAAAACTAATTCTTAATCTAAATATAAATGCTACAGTGAAAACTGCAGTATT
Source organism: Caerostris extrusa (assembly GCA_021605095.1). NCBI lineage: Eukaryota > Metazoa > Arthropoda > Arachnida > Araneae > Araneidae > Caerostris > Caerostris extrusa. The sequence continues at coordinate 25,404 of BPLR01012205.1, forward strand.
TTTGATAATAGATGATTCCCAAAAATGAAATTCTTCAGATAGAAATAAACTTTCCAATTCAACAGTGAAGTTTTAAAACTAACTGCATTTCTTTCCATCTTGAAAACATGCAATTTATTTCAATATTTTGACGGGGACATGCATGCAGAGATACATCAAAAGAGAAAAAAAAAATGTTGCAACAATTTAAGTCACTCGTTATCAGAATATGTCCTCTCCTTAAGAGGAGAACTATTTCTTGATAATTATTTTTGTCAAGAAAACCACTTAACAGCGAAAATAACTGAACCAAAACAAATTTTCTACTTTTCAGCACTTAAATGAAATATTTTTTTCTCCTCTTGAAAAGAGATGATGTTACACAGAATCCTCACTCGACCCAGGGGAAACTGAAATGCCAAAAAATTCAACAACATGATAAAATTCCGAATAGGAAGGAACTACACTGCACAGTCTTGATGAAACCATAAATATCACGGGATTCTGGTAAAGGCTTAGACATTAAAGCTGTATTTTAATGTTTTCGGAATTGTTGTGGCTTTTAATTCCATTAACTTTACCGTTGCACTAATGATTAGTGGCTGTCCCAGCTTAACGTACTTTTCTTTCCTGAATTTAAATGTGCATGTTCACCACCATTATACTCCTCCATAAAGTATAACTTAATAATTCAAGACACTTTTAAAAATTAGTTCATGTTCAACTGACTTAATCATGAACGATAGAGGTGCAACTGAATTTTTATTGAATGAAAGAATTTAATGAACTTAAGGAGAGCTGGAATAATTATAATTTATAATTATGACTCAGCTCTAAAAGCAATCGTTTTATTACTGACTTCCTAATTAAACGCAATTAAATTTTCGGAGTTTTATAAGAGAAAGCTTTTTGTTATGCAATTCCCTGTGCTCATATTATGTTCGGTGCCATCTAATTTATCAAAATGGTTTCATTTAAACATGTTTTAATACATGGTTTTATCGTTGATTTAGATAAATAATAAAATTGTAATTGATAATTATTTGAAAAATTATGACGCATTTGAAACAGAAATTGCTTGATAATTGGCTAGCCATTATAATTATCTGGAGGAAGTTATATAATCAAATAAACAGAGAAATAAAAACAATTAATAATTAAACTTTTGCAGTTAGTTTTTATATGTCGTCAATGCAAATTTGAAATTCAAATTACATAAAAAATATTAATTGTATGCTATATCCATTATAGGTTCGATTAAGAATTTTGGTTTTTATTTAAGAAATTAATTTAAAGACATTTATTTATTTAAAAATACAGTTTATTTTAAGTATGCATTTATGTAATTTTGATGTAAAAAATTAGGTTAGGTTTTTTTCATTCACTGAAAAATATTAAAAAAAATTAAAACTCATAAACGATTAATTCAAAGATTTAATTAAAGATTAAATAATAAAGAGAATAAGATTTAAAAATATTTGAAAATAAAATAAAAAAGTAGCTATCTTGGTTAAGCGATATTACTATAAAATAATTAAATATGTATAAAAAGAATAAAAATATATCCATGAAATATTCCATTGAAAAGTTAAGAGTAACGAAAACACATTTTTAAAGTAATGAAAATGGCAAAAAGTATCCTGATTTTATTTCGCATATCCTTAAATTAATTAACAATTTATAAAATTTTCGATTTTTTTTTATTTATTATACATTCAACAAATTAACAGAAATTTTCTTTCAAAAATTTTTCTGTTTCAAATACACTTTGAAGGATATTTTATTTCTCATCTAAAATATGCCATGTTGTTGCTTTATCAATGACTGCTTATAAAATTCTAAGTATTAAAAGGATTTTTATAAGATTATACGATTTGTAATTTTAATAACAGGTTCATAAAAAACAAATTTGAATTTTAAATTATAATTTTTTGTGAAAATATGCTAATTTTAATACTCCATATTAAAAGGTTTTTAGCCCTAAAACAGAAAGAAATCAATGATTAAAGTAAGAGGTAATTTTTTTTTTATTTTCGAATTCCGATATACAATAAAAGTGTAAATAAATAAAAGTCTTTTTTCTAGAAACGGCAAGAAAACTTAATTTCAGGTTATATTCCTTTCCCCCGATTTTTCTGTACCATGCAATCCATGCGAAAACTTTTCGCTGCTTTTGCACTAAGTTATGAAAGACAGCAGCGAAGGAGATCCTTTAAGTATTTACTTTACTTTTAGATATTCCCATTTTTTTTTTTACCATCTGTCTGTGTATAAAAAAATAAAATATATTACTGTTTTAAAAGCAAAACGAGTTATTTCTCTACCTAGAAAACTGCAGAATGGCAAAAAAAAAAAAAAAAATCGTTATTCTTGTGTTTCTGGAAAGTTTTCCTTTTCAGTTACGAAGCCATTTTTTAGAAAACATAACAAAAGCTTTTTCCACGTAAAACATGTAAAACGTCAAATAATGCAAGCGGGCAAGTGAGTAAAAAATTATTTGGTAAAAAAAAAATCTGTGTTTTAATATTTTTCTACGTGAGTTTGCAAGATCCTTCTTCAAAAAGTGGATAAAAAATACCCCCCTCCCACACATAAACTCAGTATTTATGTAAACGTTTTTCCGAGAAAATAACACTTTTTCATTCTTTTCGCACACTGCAGCGAGCACACGAGCACAAGAGTGGTTCCCGAAAATAATAAACACTCTATCTGATCTTGAGGGAAAGTCTTATGACGGATGGGCGAATGAAGATGTTTTGGCACGAAGGATGAACACTTTACTAGATGAGAACATTATGGAGGTTTCTGTTTTTACAAAAATCTTTTTTTTTTTTTCTTGTGCATCTATAAAAAGAATAACTGTGGAAATAACATGCTACCTCTTTTTTTTTATTTTAGCTTTTGAACAGAGAATTTCAACTCCAAAACATCATCATTAATATCCCTAAGATTGTTGGATGTAGGTTGTGTCTGATTATTCAATCAAACAAAATGGCTGATAATTTGTTAGGAATGCTTTATTTATGTATTGGTTTTAAAAAATTAATTTTCAAACTAATTTGAAAACTAAAAAAAACATATATTTTTTAGTTATCCATGGTTAAGGTATTAGTCTATAAAATAAATAAAATATATATAACAAAAATAAAAATATATCAAGTAAATATTCCAATGAAAGTTAAATGTAGTGAAAAACATATTTTTAAAGTAATGAAAATACAAAAGATCTTATCCTAATTTATGTTGTGTTTCCTTAAATAATTAACAATTTATTAAAATTTTGTTTTTATTATACATTCGACAAAATTAATCAAAAATTTTTTTTGAAAATTCTGTTTGAATGATATTTTATTTTCTCATCTAAAATATGCCATGTTCTTCCTTTATCGACAGCTTAAAATTGCTAAAGTATTAAAAAGAATATAAATAAAAAACATGATTTGTAATTTAATTTGCGGTTGATAAAAAAATTTTAAATTTAAATAATAATTTGTGAAAATATGCCAATTTTAATACTCATATTAAAAAGGTTTTTAGCCTAAAACAGAAAGAAATCAATGATTAAAGTAAGAGGTAATTTTTTTTTGAATTACGATAAAAATAAAAGAATAAATAAATAAAAAAATTTTTTTCTAGAAACGACAAGAAACCTTAATTTCATTAATATTCCTTTCCCCCGATTTTTCTGTACGATGCAATCCATGCGAAAACTTTTCGCTGCTTTTGCACTAAGTTACGAAAGATAGCAGCGAAGATATTTTAAGTATTTACTTTACTTTTACATATTCCATTTTTTTCCCCCATCTCTCTGTGTCTGAAAAATAAAATATATTATGGTTTTAAAAGCAAAACGAGTTATTTTTCTACCTAGGAAGTTGCAGAATGGCAAAAAAAAAAAAAATCGTTATTCTTGTGTTTCTGGAAAGTTTCCGTCCTTTTCAGTTGCGAAGCCATTTTATAGAAAACATAACAAAAGCGCTTTTCCACATAAAACTTGTAAAACTTCAAATAATGTAAGCGGGCAAGTGAGTAAAAAATTATTTGGAAAAAAAAAAAATCTGTGTTTTAATATTTTTCTACGTGAGTTTGCAAGATCGTTCTTCAAAAAAGTGGATAAAAAATAGCCCCCTCACATAAACTCAGTATTTATGTAAACGTTTTCAAGTAAAGACCACTTTTTCATTCTTTCGCACACTGCAGCGAGCACACAGTGCAAGAGTTGTTGCCGAAAATAATAAACACTCTATCTGATCTTGAGGGAAACTCTTATGACGGATGGGCGAATGAAGATGTTTTGGCACGAAGGATTAACACTTTACTAGATGAGAACATTATGGAGGTTTCTGTTTTTACAAAATCTTTTTTTTTTTTTCCTTGGGCATCTATAAAAATAATAACTGTGGAAATAACATGCTACTCTTTTTTTTATTATTTTAGCTTTTTGAACAGAGAATTTCAACATCATCATTAATATCCCTAAATTTGTGCGATGTATGTTTCGTTGACTGTTCAATCAAACAAAAATTTGGTTGTGGGATCCTTTATATAAGTATTGGTTTTAAAAAAAATTAGATTTTCAAACAAAAAATAATTTGGAAAATAAAATGAACATATAGCTATCTTAGTTAGGGGGTAAAATAATTAAATGCATACCAAATGTATACCAAGAATAAAAAACATATCTGTAAATTTGAAATTTAAAGTGAAAACACATTTTTTTATATTTTCAAATCAAAATCTGTCGCTTCTTTTATTTCGTATATTTTTAAATTAAAAGCAATATAATTTATCAAAATTTCGATTATGTTTTGATTTTTATTATACAAAAATAAAAATCTTTCATGTTTGAAATATTCTTTGAAGGCATTTTATTTTTCATAAAATGCCAATTGCTTAAAATTTTAAAGTATAAAAAGATTTAAAATATACCAATTTAATTTGAATAAAACAAAAAATTTTAAATCAATAAATGTTCAATGCTAAATTTAATGTGTAAAAGGTTTTAAGAAAACAGAAAGAAATCAACATATTTTTTTCTTAAGTATAAATAAAGGAGTAAATAAAAGTTTGTTCGAAAAGGTTTCTCTGACTGTTCCTCAAACAAAATGGCTTTTATAATTTTTGCTTTTTATTTATAATTGCTTTTTTATTCATAAATAATTATGCAAATTAACATATATTTTTTTAGCTTTCCGTTTACATATATTTTTTTAGCTTTTCTAATAAACAATTAATCAAAATTTGATTTTTTTTATTTAATACATTCAACAAATTAATACAAATTTTCTTTCAAAAATTCTTTTGAAAACTCTTTTGAATGTTATTTTATTTTTCATCTAAAATATGCCATGTTCTTGCTTTATCGACTGCTTAAAATTCTAAGGTGTAAAAAGATTGAAATAAGAAAAATGATTTTATATAATTTAATTTGAGGTTTATAAAACAAATTTGAATTTTAAATCATAAATTAATTTGTGACAAATATACTAAATTTAGTACTCCATATTAAAAAGGTTTTTAGCCTAAAACAGAAAGAAATTAATTAAAGTAAGAGGAAATTTTTTTGATTCCGATATAAATAAAAGAGTAAATAAATAAGTAAATAAATTTTCTAGAAGTGGCAAGAAAACTTAATTTCAGGTTATATTCCTTTCCCCGATTTTTCTGTACGATGCAATCCATGCGAAAACTTTTCGCTGCTTTTGCACAAAGTTATGAAAGACAGCAGCGAAGAAGATCCTTTAAGTATTTACTTACTTTTACATATTCCCATTTTTTTTTTTTTGACATCTCTCTGTGTCTGAAAAATAAAATATATTACAGTTTTAAAAGCAAAAACGAGTTATTTCTCTACCTAGGAAGCTGCAGAATGGCAAAAAAAAAAAAATCGTTATTCTTGTGTTTCTGGAAAGTTTCCGTCCTTTTCAGTTACGAAGCCATTTTTATAGAAAACATAACAAAAGCGCTTTTCCACATAAAACATGTAAAACTTCAAATAATGCAAGTGGGCAAGTGAGTAAAAAATTATTTGGAAAAAAAAATCTGTGTTTAATATTTTTCTACGTGAGTTTGCAAGATCGTTCTTCAAAAAGTGGATAAAAAATAGCCCCCCTCACATAAACTCAGTATTTATGTAAACGTTTTTCCGAGAAAAAGACCACTTTTTTTTCATTCTTTCGCACACTGCAGCGAGCACACGAGTGCAAGAGTTGTTCCCGAAAATAATAAACACTCTATCTGATCTTGAGGGAAACTCTTTTGACGGATGGGCGAATGAAGATGTTTTGGCACGAAGGATGAACACTTTACTAGATGAGAACATTATGGAGGTTTCTGTTTTTACAAAATATTTATTTTCTTGTGCATCTATAAAAAGAATAACTGCTGAAATAACATGCACCACTTTTTTTTTTTTATTTTAGCTTTTTGAACAGATAATTTCAACTCCAAAACATCATCATTAATATGCCTAAGATTGTTCGATGTTAGTAGTGTCTGATTATTCAATCAACCAAAATGGCTCATAATTTTGTTATGGAATGCTATATTTATGCATTTGTTTTAAAGAGGAAATTATATTTTCAAATAAAATATAATTTGAAAAAAATAAAATAAAAACGTAGTTATATTGGTTTATTTTACTATAAAATAATTAAGTATGTATACAGGAATAAAAAAATATCAAGTATATGTTCCAATGAAAACTTGAGTGTAGTGAAAACATACATATTTTAATGTAATGAGAATGCCGAAAAATCTTATCTTGTTTTTACTTTGTGTATCCATAAATTAATTAACAATTTATTAAATGTTTGATTTTGGTTTTTATTAAACATTCAGCAAATTAATACAAATTTTCATTCAAAATTCCTGTTTGTAAAACTCTTTGAATATTTTATTTTTCATCTAAAATATGCCGTGTTCTTGTTTTTATCGACTGCTTAAAATGCTAAGTGTTAAAAGATATAAAAAAAAAAAGATTTGTAATTTAATTTGAGGTTTATAAAATAAATCTGAATTTTAAATCATATTAATTTGTGACAAATATGCTAAATTTAGTACTCCATATTAAAAGGTCTTAGCCTAAATCCAGAAAAAAATTAATGATTAATGTAAGAGGAATTTTTTTTTTTTTGAATTCCGATATAAATAAAAAGAGTAAATAAATAAATAAAAGTCTTTTTCTAGAAGTGGCAAGAAAACTTAATTTCAGGTTATATTCCTTTCCTCCGATTTTTCTGTACGATGCAATCCATGCGAAAACGTTTCGCTACTTTTGCACTAACTTATGAAAGACAGCAGCGAAGGAGATCCTTTAAGTATTTACGTTACTTTTACATATTCCCATTTTTTTTGACATCTCTCTGTGTCTGAAAAATAAAATATATTACTGTTTTAAAAGCAAAACGAGTTATTTCTCTACCTAGGAAGCTGCGGAATGGCAAAAAAAAAAAAAAAAAAAAAAAAAAAATCGTTATTCTTGTGTTTCTGGAAAGTTTCCGTCCTTTTCAGTTACGAAGCCATTTTTATAGAAAACATAACAAAAGCGCTTTTTCCACATAAAAATGTAAAACTTCAAATAATGCAAGCAGGCAAGTGAGTAAAAATTATTTGGAAAAAAAAAAATCTGTGTTTTAATATTTTTCTACGTGAGTTTGCAAGATCGTTCATCAAAAAGTGGATAAAAAATAGTCCCCCTAACATAAATTCTGTATTTATGTAAACGTTTTTCCAAGTAAAGACCACTTTTCATTCTTTCGCACACTGCAGCAAGCACACGAGTGCAAGAGTTGTTCCCGAAAATAATAAACACTCTATCTGATCTTGAGGGAAACTCTTATGACGGATGAGCGAATGAAGATGTTTTGGCACGAAGGATGAACACTTTACAAGATGAGAACATTATGGAGGTTTCTGTTTTCACAAAATCTTTTTTCCTTGTGCATCTATAAAAAGAATAACTGTGGAAATAACATGCACCCCCTTTTTTTTTTATTTTTGCTTTTTGAACAGAGTATTTCAACATCATCATTAATATCCCTAAGTTTGTTCAATGTAGGTTTCGTCGGACTGTTAATCAAACAAAATGACTCATAATTTAGTTATGGAATCCTTTATTTATGCATTGCTTTTAAAGTGGAGGTTAGATTTTCAAACAAAAGATAATTTGAAAAATAAAATAAACTTATAGCTATAGAAAGAAATTTTACTGTAAAATAATTAAATATGTATACCAAAAATAAAAACATATCTAGTAAATATTTCAATGAAAAGTTAAGTGCAGTGAAAACACATTTTTTAATTAATGAAAATACCAAAAGATCTCTCGCTTCTTTAATTTCGTATATTTTTAAATTATTAACTAGATGAGAACCTTATGGAGGTTTCTGTTTTTGCAAAATCTTTTTCCTTGTGCATCTGTAAAAGAATAATTGTGAAAAAAAAAACATGCACATCTTTTTTTTTTTTTTTATTTTAGATTAGAAAATTTCAACCCCAAAACATCATCATTAATATCCCTAAGTTTATTCGATGCATGTTGTGTCTGACTGTTCAATCAATCAAAATGGCCCATAATTTAGTTATGGAATTCTTTATTTATCAATGGTTTTATGCATAAATTAATATGTAAATAAATAATTACGTGTAATTTTTAGCTTTCTGAGCAGAGAATTTGAACTCCAAAGTATTGTGCAGCTTCAAAAATTTCTGTTTGAAATACACTTTGATTGATATTTTATTACTCATCTAAAATATGCCATGTTCTTGCTTTTTCGACTGCTTAAAATTCTAAAGTATTAAAAGGATTTAAACAAGAATATATGATTTGTAATTTAATTTAAGGTTCAAAAAACAAATTTTAATTTTAAACCATATAAATTTGTGAAAATATGATAATTTTAATACTCCATATTAACAGGTTTTTAGCCCTAAAACAGAAATGAAATCCATGATTAAAGTAAGAGGTAATTTTTTTTTTTTTTTTGGAATTCCGATATAAATAAAAGAGTAAATAAATAAAAGTCTTTTTTCTAGAAGCGGCAAGAAAAACTTAATTTCAGGTTATATTCCTTTCCTACAATTTTTCTGTACGTCGCAATCTATGCGAAAACTTTTTGCTGCTTTTGCATTAAGTTATGAAAGACAGCTAAGAAGATCCTTTAAGTATTTACTTTACTTTTATATACAACCATTTTTTTTTTTTTTTTTTGCCATCTCTCTGTGTCTGAAAAATAAAATATATTACTGTTTTAAAAGCAAAACGAGTTATTTCTCTTCCTAGGAAGCTGCAGAAAGGCAAAAAAAAAAAAAAATCGTTATTCTTGTGTTTCTGGAAAGTTTCCGTCCTTTTCAGTTACGAAGCTATTTTTTATAGAAAACATAACAAAAGCACTTTTTCCACATAAAACATGTAAGACGTCAAATAATGCAAGCGGGCAAGTGAGTAAAAAATTATTTGGAACAAAAAAATCTGTGTTTTAATATTTTTCTACGTGAGTTTGCAAGATCGTTCTTCAAAAAAGTGGATAAAAAATAGCCCCCTCACATAAACTCAGTATTTATGTAAACGTTTTTCCAAGTAAAGACCCCTTTTTCATTCTTTCGCACACTGCAGCGAGCACACGAGTGTACAAGAGTTGTTCCCCAAAAAATAATAAACACTCTATCTGATGTTGAGGAGAAAATCTTATGACGGATGGGCGAATGAAGATGTTTTGGCACGAAGAATGAACACTTTACTAGATGAGAACATTATGGAGGTTTCTGTTTTTACAAAATCTTTTTTTCCTTGTGCATCTATAAAAAGAATAAGTGTGAAAATAGCATGCACCTCTTTTTTTTTTATTTTAGCTTTTGAACAGAGAATTTCAACTCCAAAACATCATCATTAATATGCCTAAGTTTGTTCGATGTACGTTGTGTCAGACTGTTCAGTCAATCAAAATGGCTTTTAATTTTGTTATGGAATCCTTTATTTAATATTGGTTTTATTCATAAATTAATATGCAAATAAGCAATTACATATATTTTTTAGTTTTCCGAGCAGAGAATTTGAACTCCAAAACATCAACATTAATATCCCTAAGTTTGTTCGATGTAGGTTGTGTCTGACTGTTCAATCAAACAAAATGGCCCATAATTTAGTTGAGGAATTCTTTTTTTTTTTTATTGATTTTATTCAAAAATTAATATATAAATAAGTAATTGCATATAAATTTCTAAAAGAAACTTGTTTGAAATGAGAAATATATAAAAAAATTACTTGTATATAGGAAAATTTCACGAATAAAGAAATTAGTTAAAGAATCACAGGTTTCACTTTCTTTAATTATTTTACCCTCTGTACATTGAACACAATTGCAAGAGATATTAAATAATGTTAGAATAATGGTAATATTCATGAATACGTGTAATTACAAAATGGATCAATGCTTGAGCATAGTTTAATTGTCGCTTAAAACCATTTTAAGTAGTTAACTGTGGGAAACATTAAACTAATTGCACAGCACTCAATGTAATAACAATGAGAAAAATAATTAACGCTATGTCGGGAAACATTGCATTAATTATAATGCAGATATACATTTATATCAAAGCAATTCTAATGATATATATATATATATATATATATATATATATATATATATATATATATATATATATGAATATATATATATGAATCATTAGAATTGCTTTGCTTTCTATCCAAGGCTGTTCATAATTAAACATTTTTGAGTGTTTATTACATATATACGATACTTATATAATAAAGATTTTGCTTTGCTGATATGGCTTCAGGTATTTTTTTATGTATATTCTTTCTTAGGTACAAATAATTTTAACTAAACTCAGCAAGTATCATCCATTAAATTAAATATACAAAATATTTTTAAATTATATAAATTATAACGCTTCCAATAATTAAAATTCTGATTAAAAATTAATATTCCAACTTCGACAAAATTGTAAAGAAAATATCTTAAAATGTAAAAATAAGAAACCAATATGATAAACATGTGATGCATTATGAGATCATCTAGCATACTATACATTTCTATCATTTTAAATTCAGTCAAATTATACAATTTAATCTCGATGCATCATTTTTTTCTTTATTTTATAATCAAATTTTATTAAAGAAATATGATTAAATATAAAAAAAGTAGGAAATTCATGTTACTGCATTTCAGAAAATATTTTTATTCAGAAACAACGTATTTACAAAATTCTTCTATTTATTTATTATTTTTTTCTAAATTTCTTATTTTCTACTCGTATCAGATATTAGTCGGGTTCCTTAGATATTGATATGTTTTAAAATGGGGCTAGTTTATTAAAAAATAAATAATAGAGAAATTTATAAATAGAGATTTTAGAGAAAAAAATATGTTTGTGTAATATGTAATTCATATTACACAAACTCTCCTCGCTTTATTTCAAACAATAAAAAGGTTTAAAAAATCAAACATTTTTAAAAATGATTTTATATTCATGCATAGCTTTTCAAACATATTTTAAATTCGAAAAAAATTTAGAATGTAAACCACCATTTATTTCGAAATGAAAATGTTAGAATAAAGGTTTCAAACAGAATAATCGCAATCTCTTTCTTTTATTTACACATTTTCTTATAAATTTCTTAATTTGCATAAGCATTAAAATATAATTAGTAAATAAATAATTTAAGAATATAAGAAAAACACATTGAAACAAATCAAAGAAGTTTGTAAATCGTGTTATTTCAAATTCTATCTATTTATTTATTTATTCAAGAATGATTCAATTTTAATTTTTTTTTAAATAAATATTAATTAAAAATCAGACAATTAAAAGAGAATTTTCTTTTAAAAAGTTAATTTAGATCTTTATTTAATTAAAAATTACTTAGAACATTTGTAGATATGATTCAGAGAATACAATAGAATAAAATTATTTTCTATTTTTATAATTTTTATTACATCATTAACAAATCATTAACTTTACATTTGATAAAGTTTATTTTTTAATTAAGCAAACATAAAAAGAAATAAACAAAATCTTCAACTTTTAAAATAAAAAAATGTAATTTTAATTAAAAATTTTGCACTTTTAATTAGAAATAAATTTATGTATTTAAAAATAAATTAAATTTTCCACGATTTTTAGTTTGGAACGACTAATTAAAAACTATTGATTTCGAATGAAAAATAATTTTCTCGTTATTATTTTCTTTTCTTAAAGAATACTAAAACATAGGTATGTTTATATACTTGATTTGGAAATGTGCACTTGAAATATTTTGATTTTTTTTTAATACAGAGATGATATTGATTGGATAAATTTTGAGGCTCATAATTTCATTTTTTTATATAAAAAAGAGCTAAAATAATATATTTCTGTCATTATCAATATTTATGTCAATTTTTACATGAAAGAAGTACAAAAATTAAATTTCATTACAAATAAAACTAAAATTGTTGGGTTTTTTTCTGGATTTGTCGGATTTAAACTTAAAAAGTTTAAAAACACAAAAGCCTTATTTAATTTTTGTCAACAAGAAAAAAATAATCAAATATTTTCAAAAAGATTTTTGCTCTTGATGATTTTGTCAATTAAATGTCAATTTTATATCTTAATGCTATCAAACTTAGAACATGAAATTTCATTTAATCCATTTGCTTTATATTCCCTTGTAACAGATAATATTATACAATTTATTAAAAACTCACTAAAGCAATTATTGATGCTACTGTTCTTAATTAATATTTTACCTTCTAGAAACACACAAAAAATACAAAATTGAATTCCAAAATATTTTTGAAAACACAATATCAAACTGGTATCAAATTTATTGCTTTTTAAATATTTCTCATCACCAATTGCTCTTCATTAAAGCTATTAAATAGCGTGCAAAGACATTCTAACCTAATTTAAACTTCGACGTATATTTGTAACATTTATTGATCTCTTAAGAGATTGCATGGGATAGGAGGCAAAAATACTCGATAAACAGTCGTCATTGGCTTTCTTTGCAAGAAAAGTTCATTGTTAATTTGGCTGAACTTGTCATCAACTTGGCGATAAATTTATTCTATCCTATTCTTTCAGTGCCCATTTGGCGTATTTTACAAAAAAAGGCATTTTTCAAACTGATAGGGTCAAATACAATTAAAAAAAGTCAAAAAATAACAACAATTACGAATTTTCTGAAAATTAACAGTTATTTATATAATTACATAATAATTTTATAGAAAAATATATCGTATGCGAATATTAAATGATTAATTAAAACGTAGGGCCAAAAATATTTTTTCCCTTTTTAATTATCCTTCAATTATAAGCAATTATATTTTTGGAAGTAACTACAAGGTGAAAGCTGAAAACACAAATTACTAAATATAATAAAAAACTAGAGCTGAATTTTATTATTATACATATTTTTTCGTCACAAATTGCTTTCCTCTCTATTAATGCCTATTAAATGGTATTTTTTCCTATGAAACCTCTAAGTTAAACGTACAATATTTCATTTAGTTCCGTCTCTGTATGACTGTATATCATACGAGGCAAGGAATGTTGACTAAATGTTACCAATAGCTGCCCTTTTCAAGAGAAATTATTTGAAAATAACCCACCAAACATATCACTAATTAAGCAATAGCGTTAGTATTTTCTTTGAATAACATACATTATCTCAATTTACATTTTTTTAAAAACAAATAGAGAACAAAATCAGTTTACCTTGTAATTAAATATAAAAACTATTAATTAACTAATAATAAAACTAATAATAAATAATTATTATTGTATTTACAATAATAATAATCTTTTTATATATAAAACAAAAGATTTGTATTATATTTCTTAAAACTTATTAACGAACTTTGAAGTATTAGCTGGTGTTCTATGAAATATATAAATTTACTAGTAATAAGTTAAATAAGAAAATTTGATTAATATGATGAATGATGGTTATATGAAATATGATTATATGATTAATATGAAATGGTTATATGATGAAAATATGATTAAAATGAAAATATGATTAAATATGATTTTATTTTCATTCTAGGTTTTCTTCAAATGTTTAATTTGTTTGCATGTGAATTTCGACATATTTAAGAAAATCTTAAACACATAATAACATGGAATGCTACAAAAATACGTCACACTTTGCTGTAGGCATATAAACTTTACATTCAGCTACCTATGCAAATGAAACATTAATGCTGCATTTCTGATGATACAGCTAATATATCCACAGTGAGACGATGGTTTGGGAAGTTCAAACCATGAGATATTAGCTAAAAATGAACACCGGGGGAATGTAATGATGTTCTGAAGACATCTTTGTAAGGATGTTCTGAAGACAGATGTTGAAGCTAATCCAATGGTAACTGTTAGAAAACTTGTTGTTGATCTTATAGAGGTGTAGCAACAGTGTCAATATATATCTTACGCAGTGCTTGGAAGAACCATACTAAATTGAGGCAAAGAAATTGTTTTGGACCACATATCATTATTCTTGATGAATATTATGCGATAACCGAAGTCTCAACACAGTGGGTGGATTCAGATGAAAGCCTAAATAGGCTGCTGGAAATCACGCTTACATCCAAATAAGATAATTACGACAGATTGCAAGAATCAAGATTATCCATTGTAGCTTCCTAGAAAGTCAAACAATTAATACACGCCACTAATGTTATCTAATTGATATGGTGCATCAAAAATTGTTGTTATGAGAGCAGGGTTTGTGAATCGAAAAAGGTCTTTATAAATTTTATATATACTCCATGAAACACAAAACCTCAGGTTTCAATGCCCTACCGAAAGCTGAGTAGTTCCCGTTTGAGGTTCTACCTCATCTACAATATTTACCAAATTGTTTTCTAGCGAAAATAACTCCCTTAAACATTCGGAACCCTGTTTAAAGATTAAATGGTTTGGAAGTCATAAAGCTGTCAAAACAATATTTACTGAATTTATTCACTCTAAATAAAAGGTGTTCTTTTAAACTGTTAAAATGAATAATAAATAAGTTAAAATACATGCATGTAACTGGATAAATATGCTTTGTAATGGATTGCATAAGTACATTTATGTAGATAGACAATATACAGATTAAATATTTTCAAATAATTTGTGTTTGCGAGTTTTTTAAAATTTTTTTTTTGTACTCAAAAGATTATACACAGAAATATACACAAACAGAAAAGACAAGAATTGATAAATAGAAAATATATGGTTTTCAATCAAGATAACGCAAGACTACATACAATTCAATGGTAACTCCCAATATCTTTTACACATCCAATGGGATGCATTACTATACCCACCATATTGTCCAAATCGGGCATCTACTTTACTATTACTTGTTCCGGTCTCTACAAAATGCTTTAGATAGCAAAACCTTTACTCCAAATGTGAGCGTCAAAAATGACATGAGTCAATTTTTGCCTGCAAAGATGAGAAGTTTCATGAGCGTGGAATCCTCTACTGTCAGAAATATGGCAAAAGAGAACGGAGAATATATAATTAGATAAAAACGTATATAAAAATGTAAGTGAATTATATATATATACCGAAATAAAGAATATATAATACACTAAAATATTTATACATCATAAGAAAATTGTTTTTCATATCACAAAAAAAAAATTACTTTCCAACCAACAATCTACCAATAATAGACGAAACAACTAATCAATCTATAATAAAAAATAAAAATACTTATTTTGATTCAATACACACTTTTTCTATTGAATAATTTGTAAAATCTTTTAAAAAAATATATGAAACTTACCATGAATCGATTTACTCCTTATTGCATGCCTTGTATTGATCTGATTTACATTTTTCAACTTTGGAATTATTTTGATGAAGATTGATTGCTGAAAATATATTTTACGAAAATATCAAGACAAATTTCAGTTCGGAAATTAATGGATTTTAAAATAAATATTTTCGTTTCAGAAGTTTCATGAGCATGTAATCCTGCTATTGCCAGAAAGATGCAAATTTGGAATAGAAAATAATTAGAATGAAATTAAAACATTGTTTGGAATAAAAACATATATCAAAACATAAGTGAATTATATATATATATATCCAAAATAGAGAATATATAATTCACTAAAATATTTATATCCCTTAAGAAAATAGTCTTACACTTTCACCAACCAAATCAAATTACTTTCCAAACAACCAATCAATAAGTAAAAATTAAAAAAATATCTATATAAAAGTACTTATTTTGTTTTGATATATATTTTTTCTGTAGAATAATTTCTAAATCTTTTTAAAAATACATAAAATTTTCCATGAATCGATTTACTTCTTAATGCAAGCCTAGTATTGACCTGATTCACATTTATCAACTTTGGAATTATTTTGATGAAGATCAATTGCTGAAAATATATTTTATACGAAAATATCAAGACAAATTTCAGTTCGGAAATTAATGGATTTTAAAATAAATATTTTCCTTTTCGCTCTTGTTTATCTTACAACTCGGGGATGAAACCTAATGGTAAACTAAAGGAGGAATTTCCAGGAAATGTTTCTTAATACATCAGTCAGTCAATGGATTTAAAATTCCCATTGGTAGGTATCAGACATTTTTTGATACCCCACTGCGCAGGATTTGATCCAAAAACACGAGATTGTTCATACGAATAATTCAGAAAAAAAGAAAATTCTCATTTCAGCCTCTGAAGTGTATATCAATATCAATATTTAAATAGAGATGCGTTTTAGCAAGAAAGAATGCGTTGACATATCCGATCAGCAATATCTCCCGGGATTCTTTTCCAAAATTCCTTTGACAGAAAATAATCCTACTTCTCTGAAATATTCGGATAGAATGTAATAGAAAATATTCAAGAGTAATAATATTTTCTTCTGCTATTCTTATCTGATTATTTTTTTTTAAATATACGTCGACAATGCAGGACAAAATAGCATACACAGTAAGAATGGATTAGGTTGCTGAATCTGTTGTTTATTATTCTAAAATTTAATAAATACGATAAAAACAGTTTGGATAGCTACAAAAAGTATTTTTAAAAGGCATACGTTGAAACAAAAATAGACATGGCACTCGATAATAACATATTTCATTGTCTGGTCTCAAGCCCCTTCTAATACATATCAGCAAAAATGTTCTGAAAAAAATTGTATACACTTATTTTAATTCAATTTATATCATATTTACAGTTGAATCATTTTTAAATATTTTAAAAATACACAAAGATTTACTGAATTGATTTTTTTATTAAAACAGTCAATATAATTATAATATTAATCAAAGTGCAATAAATCATAATTTTAAAAGATAAATTTCCGTCTTTACTGTATAATATTAAGAATGATAAAAATTTTATAATTATTTATTATTATTATTTCATTATTATTATTGCTCCACCAAGATAATGCAATACTTCATGCAATTCAATGGTAACTCCCCAATAGCTTTTAAACCTCGAATGAGATACATTTCTACACCCACCATATTTTCCAGGCATCTTCGGATTATTACTTATTCCGGTCTCTACAAAATGTTTTGGCTGGCAAAACCTTTACTCCAAATAAGTGCATCAAAAATGAAAAGGGTAAATTTTTTGCCAACAAAGATAAGAAATTTCATGAACTTGGAATCGTGCTACTATCAGAAAAATGGCGAAAAGAGAATGGAGAACATATACTTCACTAAAATACGTATACATCATAATAATATCTATCATATTCATCTACAAAAAACCAAACTATTTCACAAACAACCAATCAATAGTTGAAATTTAAAATATATATATATATATATATATATATATATATATATAAATAATTATTTTTTTTAATACACATTTTTCTGTTGAATAGATTTAAATATTTTAAAAATACATAAAATTTCACATGAGTCGATTTACTTATTAATGAAAGCCTGGTATTGAAATGATTCATTTTTTTTTTTCATCTGATCACATTTTTCATCTGATCACATTTTTCATTTTTTTTTATTTGATGAGGATCAATTGCTGAAAATATATTTTATACGAAAATATCAAGACAAATTTCAGTTAGAAAATTAATGGATTTTAAAATAAATATTTTCCTTTTCGCTCTTGTTGATTTTACAACTCGGGGATGAAACCTAATGGTAAACTAAAGGAGAGAATTTCCGAAATGTTTCTTAATACATCAGTCAGTCAAAGGATTTAAAATTCCCATTGGTAGGTATCAGACATTTTTGATACCTCACTGCGCAGGATTTGATCCAAAAACACGAGATTGTTCATACGAATAATTCAGAAAAAGAAAATTCTCATTTCGGCCTCTGAAGTGTATATCAATATCAATATTTAAATAGAGATGCGTTTTAGCAAGAAAGAATGCGTTGAGATATCCGATCAGCAATATCTCCCGGGATTCTTTTCAAAATTCCTTTTGACAGAAAATAATCCTACTTCTCTGAAATATTCGGATAGAATGTAATAGAAAATATTCAAGAGTAATAATATTTTCTTCTGCTATTCTTATCTGATTATTTTTTAAATATACGTCGACAATGCAGGACAAAATAACATGCACCGTAAGAATGGATTAGGTAGCTGAATCTGTTGTTTATTATTCTAAATTGTAACAAAGATGAAAAAAAACAGCATGGGTAGCTGCAAAAAGAATTTTTAAATGGTATACGTTGAAACAAAAATAAACATTGCACTAGGTAATAACATATTTCATTGTCTGACTCAAGCCACTTCTAATACATATCAGCAAAAATGTTCTGAAACATTATATACACTTATTTTAATTCAATTTTTGTTTTTCAGATTAATAAATTCAAATAATTTAAAAAAATACATACAAATTGGCATGAATGGAATTTATTTATTAAACCAATTAATATTATTATAAAATTAATCGAAGTGCAGTAAATTATGATTCCCCAAAATAAATTTCTGTATTTACTGTGTAATATTAAGAATATTAAATTATTTAATATTATTTTCTTATATAAATTTCACTACTTCCTAAAATGAATAATAGAATATAAATGATACTTAGTAAATGTAAGAATAAATTTATTATAAAGAGATTGATTATAAATAATAAGTACTTTTAATTATCCATTGCTATTTAAGCAGTTATTTACAAAGTGATTATTTTAGATTAAATTAGATTGCGTTGTAAAAATTCTGTTTCATTTGTTTAAAATATATATTCTTTTATTATTGAGACTTAAATAAAACATTTTATACTTAACAAACAAAAATAAACATAAATATATATATATATATAATATAAATAAATATAAAATACATAACATATATATATATATATATATTGACCTTTCAGAAAATTTAAAAAAAATGTATTCATTCTTTATTATTTTAAAATATCAGAGTGAATTACATATTTTCTTTTAAAGTATAAATTTTAATACTATAAAATATGAAACAGTAGCGTTGATAGTTAGCCATACCCATTAAATTTTAAATAGATCTAGGAAAATTTAATTTAAAACTTATACCTCATGGAGAACTTTAAAATGTTAATTTTATTGTTATAAAAGTTTTATAATTTATAAAACCAAGGTTAGAAATATTTTCAAATTGTATTTACTATAGAACAACTATTTAAAGTCTAAACTGATAATATTACATTGTGTTCATATTTAAAACTAATATATATACGTAGAACCTACTTTTCGGGCGCCTTTAGAATTCAACAGCCGTGTCACAGAATGATGTATTGCAACAAGGACTGAACTTTCTGCTCAAAACAAGGAAAAGGAGTCTCTGACAGCTGACCCTGTCTTCACCCACGCAGAAGGCGACATGTTGGCTTGAAACAATTCTCGGCAGTTTTGTCAATGTTTCACCAGCATAACATAGAATTATTCATTAACTATTAAACTTGGGTTTCTTTGATGATCATAAAATTATACATAACGGGAAAAACAACCTCATAATATGTAAAAAGAGATCTAAAATGGAGATATCTAAAATGAATAATGGAGATATTTAAATGGATAATATCTAAAATGGAGATCTTGAAAATCAATTAGAATAATTCTGAAATCATTCGGAAAAAATAAAAATTGCTTTTAACAAAATATTTATCAAAATTTATGAAGTATGAACAGAAAAAAAAAAATATTGAAAATCAATTTTTTTTATTTTGTGTTAAGCACATGAGCAGTTTTTAAATGTAGTAGATAATGGGTCTGAACCATATTTTTCAGGAAAATTAAGCGTAGATAGATAATAATAACGAAATATGTTGCCAAATTATACTTTAACATTCCGAACATAACTAAATTCATTAATAAAGATCCGCTGAAGTTCTACTGGATAATGAAGTCTCATAAATTCGACCATCCATTTACGGTTCGACTAGATATATACGGAATTTATTTTTATTACAAATATTTTACAAAAATTTAGAAATTTGAACAAAACATCTAAATGTAAACCGATTTTTTTTTTTATCTAGCGCTCAACCCCATGAGCAGTTTTTAAATATAGTAAATAATGGGCCCGAACCATATTTTTAGAAAATTAAGCGTAGATAGATAATAGTAACGAAATATAGTACGTTGCCAAATGATACTTTAACATTCCAAAGATGAACTAAATTCACTAACAAAAATCCGCTGAAGTTCTACTCGATCATCGATTTCTGGTTGGACTAGATATACATGGATTTTTTCTAAATTCAAAGAATATTTCTCTAATTACTTTTCTAAATTACTGACTAACTATTATTTCTCTAATTTTTTTAATTACTTTAATAAAAAAATTAAAGTAAATAATATTCAATGTTCTGTTTTCACCGAACATCATTCCAAACATGAACTAAATTTATTAACAGAAGTCCGCTGAAGTTTTATTCGACCATCGTTTTGTGGTTGGACTAGATATGCATAAACAATTGTTGAATCGGAATTTGTTTCTTCTAAATTAAAAATATTTATCAAAATTTATGAATTGAAAAAAAAAAATCTAATTGAAAACTGATTTTTTTATATAGTACTATCCACGAGAGCAGATTTTAAATGTAGTAAATAATGGGCCTGAACCATATTTTTTTGGAAAATTAAGTGAAAATAAATAATATCAACGAAATAGGCTGCCAAATTATCCTTCAACATTCCAAATATAAACTAAATTCATTAATCTCAAAAATCCGTTGAAGTTTCTACTCGACCATCGATATATGGTTGAGTAGATTTATATGGAAGTATTTTTTTTTTTAAATTAAAAAGTATAATAAAAAAAAAAAAAGTAAATATTATGCAAAGATCAGTTTTTATAAAAATATTTTCATATTTTATTAATTCTATTTCTAATTAAAAATACATATTTTAATCATGAAATTTTTGATTTAAAAACAATAACCTTGAATAGCAAAAATGTTATTGTAATTAAAAAAATTAAAAATTCAGGAATTTATGGTAATTTTATTTTTTCGCAATATAAATATACAGAAAATTTTAAGTTTTAGTTTCTATAATAAATATGCGAAATGCACGAAAGTTATTTAATTAAATAACTAGGAATATTTTTAATTTATGATTATAAACAAATTGATCAATGTTAAGGTACCGGTTACCTACATTTTTTTACTAATTTAGAATCAAAGGTAATTTAATACTTTTATTTGATAAATCAGAATTATATTCGCTTTGAAAAAAATTTTGAATTAATTTTGAACATTGTACAACCTGAAAATTTAACTCAGTATTAAAAATAAATGTTTTATTGAGTTTAAGTAGAAAAATATATAATTTAAAGTGTAAGAAATTTATCTTGAATAATTTTATTTACAAAAATAATCTACTTTATTCTGATTTAAATGAATATTCAATTTATGAGTAACGTGTTAGTTGTTAAGGTTGAAAATAAATATAATTCTGAAGAAATTCATCGAAAAAGGTCAATTTATATATTAGTCTTTAAATAAATTAACTTGAAATTAATCTCATAAATTTCTAAAGTAGTTCTCAAATTTATTAACTAACTTACAAAAATTAATTAAAATGCTTATGATTAATGTGCTCAATAATTTAATTTATATACATATTTCTGTTTATTTTAACATGTCAGATATAACTTATTGGTAAAGGAAACTGTATAAAAAAACACATTACTTTAAACTAAGTGCTTTTAAAAAGGATAAAAATATAATAAGAAAATATATTTTGACTGATTATTATGATTATATTTATATTAAAGTTGTAAAAATGACTTTGTGGGTGTTAAAAACAATAATAACCAGAAATTTAATGGTTGTTAAAGAAATCTAATAGTAAATTTAATTTTTTTGCTTATTTGGAATAATAAATTATAGGATTTTAATTAAATGCAACAGTAAAATTAAAAGAATGTTTTTTAGAATGAAAGAAGTTTTTGAAGCAACTGTTCTTGTAATATTAATTTTCAATATCTATTACTACAAGAAAATTATATTTGCTAATATAAATAAAACACAAATATTTATGATGCAAGTTTCTGTTTCATTAATTCATGTTCACAATTTATAAAATTAAATATCTAATGGTTAAATTTAGTACATTTTCATGAAACAGTTTTTTAATAAAAGTGGTTTTTTCTTATTTTTTAATATTTTACTTTTTTTAGTGGACATTACATTTTGATGGTTGTTTTTAGATAGCTTTTTTTTAACTAATGTAACATATAAATATGTTGCATAATGTTACAAAAATATGTATACGACATAAAGAAGGACATAAAATATAAAAAGACATAAAAATATAAAGAATGTCATAAAAATATAAAGAATACCATATATAAATATGTCACTAAAACTATAAAATCAATGAATATCATGTTTATGGTAAATATGTTAGCTCATAAATATTTTGTTATTATAAGTGTATTTTTGAAATAGTGTTAAAGAATGGATGAAACATATTTTTAAACTGGTTCAAATGGTTTTAAAACTAATTAAAATTTAATTTTCAAATTACATTTGTGTAACATAGAGCAAATGAGTTAGGTTTTTGTGAATATGTTAGTAGTTGGATTCATAAATATGTTGTTGTCATTATAATTGTATCTTTGAAATAATGTTAAAGAATGCATGAAATATATTTTTAAATTGGTTTAAATGGTTTTAAAAACTAATTAAAATTTAATTTTCAAATCACATTTGAGTAACTAAGTTAGTTTTTCAGCAAATCTTTTCGGTGAATTTTTAAAACTTAATGAAAAATACAACGTAAGTAATGACAGGACAAGTATAAAACAGATATCAAAAGAGAATTGATGATGCATGAAAAACGTTTGGTCAGAATGGTGAAAGAGAAAGAAAGCACTGATGGAAACATTTTCTTACTAATACTCAGATGGGTTAGCTGGAGGGATTCGCTTACCAGAAACCAATAGCCTGGCGCCGGGCAAAAAATATGGGTCTATAAAAACAACTCAATAGACTTTGGGAAACAGGATTAAGTAGCTTAGACGTCAATTTCTCTGGTCCTAAATATGAACACAGATCAATACCGGTTTACTGCACACTGAGTTCAGGGCCAACTACCCGTTGGCGGGGATCAAAAACCTGCAGTTACTTTCTTTGTATATCTCTCGCAAGACTTTTGCTTAACGATAAAGGAAACGATTTGGCAGTCATTATCACACACTTTTGCAATCGCTTTCCAATTCATGGAGTAGAATCAGCATAATAAATATTAATACACAGCTATGTTTATGTTACCTTGGCATTTAAATGTGGTTAAACAACGCTATTAGTGGTAATAAATTATTAGACAAAATATTCCGTATATATTATTGTGTCTAAAATATACTTTTATTGAAGTATGCATTATAAATTGAGGATTATTAGTTGATATTAATCAATCACAAGAAGTGCAATGAAATATTTATTTATTTTTACTCTTATGAACATCGAATTATAAAAATTGAAATTAAGATTGGTTTGAATTTTAAAATTGCTTAACAATTATGATTTTTGAAAGTAGGTCAATTAAAGTTGAAGAACAAACATCCAAATAGTAGAACATCCCAAAGTTGCACTATGGATGTTCTACTATTCTATGTCCAGAATGCAATGGCTATTTTCAGATTTATAACAGAACATGATGACATTTATAACATGAACATTCTAATTTTTAAAAATCTAACAAAGCATTGAGATATATACAATCGTAATACACAGCATTGTGGCTGGCTAACATTTCACATTGTTCATAATTTAACTTATTAATTTGCATTTAACTTATAAATTCCCTTTAATTATTCCATGAAAGAATGTCATCTTTTATTTATAATTTTTATAATTAATTATATTTTTATAATTTTCTACGTATAATTTCAATAATTAATAATTTTTATAATTTAAACCAAATACATTATATTAAATATTAAAAATGAATTTATCACACTGTATTTAACATTCTTATTCACACTATATATATATATATAGAAATGAATATATAAAATTGAAATCTTCAGAAAATCTGCAATAATATCAAACATGAATAATTTTTTTGTATTTATCCAATATAAAAATATATTACAGAATATTTCAGACAATAATTTATTTACTCGAAAATTCAAATAAACCAAATTCATTAAAAATAACTTACAGGAAATATAAGAAGTTCAATAAATGATAGTTTATATCATTTTATTATTGCTATTATTTTTTTTTCTTATTAATTATTAGTAGTATTTAAAGTTAAGAATTTATGTATTTAGATCTAATGCTCAATCTACTTATAAATAAACTATTAATTCGCAAACTACTGCAAAATATATGAAAAATATTTTAAATGACAATTTTAATATGAATTAATTTAATGAAAGCAATATTTTTTTTATTTTTAAGTATTTAAAAAAAAAATTGCACTTATTTATTTATAAAAAATAATTCATTGCAGAACAATTAATTTCATAAAAAGTCTCGATAATTATGCTGTAAATCTGACATTAATTTTGTTTAAAAATCCATATAAAACACATGGGATTTTCACAAATTGCTTTTGACAAATATCAGTTAGTAGATGGAAAACAGATATGTCGACAATTCTTCCAATTATTTTTGGATCTCAGCATCATTTTTTTTCTATAAAAATTCATATAAAATATTACGCATAATAAAACCTGTCAAGTTGATAAATTTAGTCCGTCTGAAAAGAAAGCTCTCAAAATGTCTGAACTGGAGAAAACTGTCATGTGTGAAATTGTAAAGATATGGTTTTTGTGTTTTTATAAAATTATATAAATCATATCATTTCTTTTGTCAGATAATTTTTTATAAATTGTCGTGGATGAAGACGTTTTCCATCTGATTAATACATAATAAAAAATGCCCGCTTGTAAGATTTTTAAAAAATTTTAGATTCGTATTAAATATTGCCCGTCAATATTGTTCAATATTTGTTTTAATAACATTTGTTTGTTCAGTTTGTTTCAATATTTGTTCGTCACAAGCGATAACACTATTTTAAATAAATTACAAGTGATTTCGTACATAAGAGCATTAAACATTTGTTATATCTACGGTCGATGGTGGATGCTTTTTAACGTCAAGCGCTTTGACCTAAGGTCCATCCCTACCGAATGACAGCAGAACTAAATAGGTCATACTAAGCAGACCAAAGAACATCACTATAGTTCATGGTGCAAAAATAAAAATGTTCCACACACATATTCCACTACAGCTTTTTGAAATAACACCCATAGGGTGAGTATGTTGTATTGAATAGTATTTATGCATAAAAGCAATAAACTTTGTTATATCTATGGTCGATGGGCAGTCATAATCTTATTTCTTTCTGAGATACTGTTACATCGTGGTCTTATATTGTTGAGAATAAGGATTCTGTTGTTTAATTTAGGCTTTAAAAATGGATATTTGAAATACTTTTAGAAAATTGAATTGCAGAGGGCAGTCAAAGCATCAGTGATTGAAGAATCTTTCTTTTTTCAGGAATGCTTTTTATCATCAAGCACTTTGACCTGAGGTCAATCCCTACTGAATGACAACATAACTGTTAACCTATGTCTTTATTGGAAATCAATCCATTACAATAAGGATCATGTACAAAGAGGAACAAGAAGAACAACGCAAACATACAGCAAGACAGCAATCGACAATAAGTCGGTCCCCCACACACCCCAAAAGTCAAAGGGGAATAGAGTAAATAAAGGGGATAGACACTTCATTGTAGTCCATGAGACCCTTGGCCTCCCAATACAACTTCATGACCTCTCCTGTCGCTGAGCTCCCTTGTTCAATCCTGGGCATTTCAAAAGATGTTCTGAATTCATCGTTCCAGCTCTACATATTGACAAATGTTCGAAGAAAGGACACCTATCTTGTTAAAGTGTTCCGCAGGACAATCGTGTCCGGTTCTTATTCGAAAGTTGGCAACCGCCTCTTTACGTGATCTAATGTTAAAAGATTTGCCTTCCGATTGAGTTATGAGATTATCTTTCAGTTTCTTAAAGATTTCTCTATGAATATATTTTTGAAAGATTCAGGTGGAACTTGATTCTTTCCAATATTCACAGGGTTTCCTTTCTTTGCAAGGGAATCTGCTGTTTCATTACCTAATTCCCACTCTGTGACGGCATCAACTTGATTGACTTTAATTTTAAATATTTGATATCTTTTAATTAGACTTATTATTGGGGTTTGAGTGTGATGATTTAAAGAGACAGCATGTATGGGTGCTCTGGAATCTTCGAATATTACCACTTTAGTGTAACAATCATTATTTACACTGATTATTAAATTATTTATTTCTAAATGTAGCATAGCTTTCTGAATAAAAATTTGTCATAAATTTCTACAAGTGCGTACTAGGAAAACAACTCAGAGTAGACATCTGCCCCAGCAACTTCATCTATTTGGGACAAGTCAGCAAATGTCAGGAGAACTAAAACCTTCATACGCCCAAGGAAACATCATTATAGTTCATAGTGCAAAAATTAATAATGTTATACAGACAATATTCCACTACAGCTTTGAATTAACACCCACGATTGGATGAATTGGAAGATCAAGATCACATCCTTATTTCTTTTCTTTCTTGACCAATTAAAAGAACTTTCTTTCTTATGGATTTATTGTACCTATCTCTGACTGAGCCTCCCGAACATAACTCCCGAATAATAAAATGTATATTTGAGAGGAAGTTTTGTTTACTTGTGAAAATCTAAAAGTTTCCTTCGGCTTTACTTTTTAAGGCCATATTAAAGCAGACGGCTGGAGAGCGTCCCCGCCGCTCACACTTTCAAATGTGGACGAGAAATAGAGGAGAAAATGCGACAATCGAAATCGGACTTTAGGGTTCGGCTTCGCTTGTCGCATTTCTATAAATTTGGAAAATTGTCAAATGGTTTTTGATAAGAAAAATAAGATATATTTCTAGAAATCCTTAGAAACATTGTTTGCATGATACGATATGAAATGATACATTACAGTGATAATCTTACAAAATGTTATAATCCATGGAACATATGTAAGGTGCTACAATAATGAATTCCATTTCAGTACAAAAGCATAGCAATGAAAACAGTTATTACAAAAATTATCTTAAATAATCATTTTCCATTTACTTCCAATTCATATGATGAAGAATTATTTTTTAAAGTTTTAGGGTTACTTTTTTCTAAAATCTTCTTGAAGAAAGGTCCTCTTTTTTTTATTTACGCCATGAATAGATAGTCACCACGTAAGGCCCTCAGGTGAGTCTGGGAAGTTTTTCAACATGTTTTAGTATCAACTCTTTCTAGAATGTTGCTACGTGATCGTATCATTTACTCTGTTCTAGAATACTTTTTTACAATATTTCCCAGAGGAAAGATGACAATAAACTTTATAATTTACGCTTTTTTACGACTGGCAAGTTCAGGTGTTACATTTGAGAACAACATGTTATAAAGTACGAAAAAAAGAACTTTATTTTTCTATTTAATTTTATTTATTAAGTTTCAGAGCAAGTTAATGAAAGCAATATGTAATAATTATGTACTTCATTTTTAAAAGTTAAGGTTTTATGTTCCTAAATCTTATACTGTACGATCTCATTTATAGACACATAAATTAAAAATCTGAATTTATACCATGTAGTTTACAAAAATATTAAAGGAAGCCCTCATCATTATTTTATTTGTGCATGATGCACCTACTGAAATGAACATTTATTACAAATCTTTGAAAAGTTTGTAAATTAATTATGTCTAATGGTAAGCTAGTTTATTTTATACATTTCAATTTTCCTTTTTGCCAACTGAATTAAAAATGTACATACACATGGTTGATTTTTATTTATTTGTATTTAAATTTGAGGTTAAAAATGCTACCACTTATATATATTAAAATTTATTAACATAAATGCGTAAATGTAGCAACCTCCTCGTCAATTCAGTCGCTCCATGTGAAATTTGAAACTCCTACAGTATAGTCTACTGCTGCCATGAAAGCTTGAATTTTTTATTAAAATATAAAAGTGGATGAATTTTTCAATGTAATTTTTCTTACGTGAAAACAATGTGTGGGTAGTATTATTCAAGAGCTTGTTTATAAGTGTATGTATATATAAACTTATATATTGTATGTGGGATATATACTATCAACATATACACTAGGAGTAGCAAAGTGTGGGATGCCTCTTAATATCAGTGTCAGCCCTCCTTTTTACCTTTTGCGGCAAAGTGCAAGCAACAAACAATGGCATGGACTCAACAAGTCGTTGGAAGTCTTCTGCAGGAATATTGAGCCATGCTGTCTCGATAGACGTCCATAATTGTGAAAGCGTTGATGGTGCAGGATTTTGGGCACGAACAGACCTCTCGATGATGTCCCATAAATGCTCGATGGGATTCATGTCGGAGCGATCCTAGGTGGCCAGATCATTCGTTGGAATTGTCCAGAATGTTCTTCAAACCAATCGCGAACGAGTTATGGCCCGGTGACATGGCGCATTGTCATCCATAAAATCCATCGTTGTTTTGGGGTACATGAAGTCCCATGAATGGCTGCAAGTGATCTCAAGTAGCTGAATATAAGCATTTCCAGTCAATGTTCCGATCCAGTCGCACCAGAGGACCAAGTCCATGCCATGAAAAGCAGCCCACCATTACGGAGCCACCACCAGCTTGAACAGTGCCTTGCTGACAGTTTGGGTCCATGGCTTCAGTGGGGTCTGCGCCACACTCGAACCCTACCATCAGCTCTTACCAACTGAAATCGTGACTCATCGGACCAGGCCATGGTTTCCATTCATGTAGGGACCAACCGATACTCGCACTTGCCCACGAGTCGCTAATGCGTTCTGTCGGTAAAAGGCACTCGAGTCGGTCTTCTGGAATAGCCCAAGAGAAGCCAATTTTCTCCCGCACAGTTCTAACAGACAAGTCCCTTGTACGTCCCACGTTGATTTCTGCGGTTATTGTGACGCAGTGTTGCTGTCTGTTAGGGCTACGACTCTTTGACGGGCGTCGCCGGTCTCGGTCGTTAAGTGCAGGCGGTCGACCACTGCGCTGTCCATGGTGGGATGTTATGCCTGAAATTTCATACTCTCGGCACCACTCTTGACACAGTGGATCTGCGCGCGCTGAATTCCCTAACGATTTCAAATGGCATGACCCTTTTATTACAGAAACAAGCTAAAAAATAAAGTTAGAGTCATATTTGGGGCCGACAGACCTAATAACAAAAATCAAACTTCTTCATGGGCAGCTTGCAGAGTGATAAACATGTGCATTATGTGTTACCTTTAATTTTAAGACCTTTTACATATCCCCATGAAAATTACCATATTATATCACAGTGAAACATCTAATTTCTGGATTATATTTTCCTCCATGGAAAAAAGGAAAAGCAGAATCTCTAGAAGATTTGTAAAATTCCTCTCATTTTATAAAAAACTTTTATAGAAAAGTTTTTTCTAAATATATTAGGAAATTATAAAAAAAGCATTATTGAGACAGAAATAAGAAGTAATCACCTGTTGTTATTAGTATCTTCCACATGAGACCAAGCGGAAAAAACTCTCTAGCACCTAGTGCATTTTATATTTTACAGAGTGTATTCATGGAGTTATTTGCTTTTATATTATTTTTATTATTCTGGTTTTCCGAGGCTCCGGGTGTGCATTGGAATTTTCACAAGAAATACTAGACGCAGGATCAAATGTCTACCCTTTTTTTCCGATGGCGCGAGCTTTAGAAACAGAAACTAATAAGGCCTCAAGCTTTATTATGATTACATTCAGGAACTGTAGATTTATTGTACCACTGTACCATACCAGCTTTATTACTGGCTGAAAACAAAGCGATAAAGAAACTGATTATGATTGATTGCATTGAGCAACGCATTACCAGTAAAATGAACAGAGGCACAGCCAACCGAGCAAGATTACCTGTTTATATAAAAGGCTTTGCTCAACAGCTAATAAAGGAATTTTAAGGGAGAGGGCATGTTGATATTTGGAAGTATAACTGAAAGTGAGCGAAACCAACCTATTACATTTGTTTTATTGCAGAAATACAAGATCGTTTACTCAATCTGATGTTTGATATGATGATGAAAAAAATTGCCTTTCCACCCTTGAAGGTGAAAGATTTTTTTAATGGATCTGTGAGGTACAGAAATCATGGTTGGAAATGTATTATGTGCT
>BPLR01012206.1:0-151332 GCA_021605095.1 Caerostris extrusa
TAAAATTCTAAGTTTAGTTCCAGCACTGATTTGTTTTTCTGCTTAATTGATATGAGGTGTTTTCATTACTAGAAAGCGGTACTGCACACTGGTATGTGGGAGAAACCAGATTGTAAGCTTACATTCGTTTCATGTAGCCCCAGCGGAAATCTGGATATTTAAGGTTTTTATCCATCACTATAGTTAAACACTATACATATCACCCTGGTTTATCTATCTCCATGCCCATTCACTAATTGTGAGATAGAGTGCGGATTGTAATGCTACTCTTTGATGTCTTGTCAATTAGCATGTTCTTGAGTTACAAATTAAAAGATAAATTATAACTTTAAATATTTGTGCTGATAGTGGGTTTGTGGCCCATTGAAGATTGGTAAAGTGGTTTCAAATTCCTGTTTAATTTACATTTTTATTATTATTCACATAAATTTTTTATCACCAACATCTTTTGTGTACCCACAGAAGTAATTTACGGATGTCTTTAATGGGTCATGAATCCTCTGGCTCAAAATGTAAAAAATAAAATAATCTTCAGATTGACAACTCCAGAACGACTGATTGACAAGAGAATGCTTGACAGATCGAACTTTGGGATCACTGCTCTAATGCTGTAAAGCCTTGACTTCACTTTAGTGAGGGACCGCTGTCACGAAGTGGAAACCACTGCTCTTGACAGCGGGACAGTGGTTATGGAGTGGTCGTCGGAATCCGCCAAAAGAGTTGCGCCACCTGCCAAGACAGCTCTGGCACTGCGAGACTGCTCCAGAGTCGAGTCCATGTCCAATCGCTGCTGCACATTTCTTCTAAGAGTTAAGGATTTTTGAGCCACGGTGGGTAGGAATGTCAGAGAGGGTAAAGAAGTGTTGTTGAATGCTGAACCCACGCTGGAGCTGCTCAGCTTGTACGAAATCTCAGTGGTAGTGGTCTATAGTTAGGGAGCTTGAGGCATGAGGCTGTAGAAAGGTTCCATGTGAATGACGCCAGTTGATTATTGGCGCCATTCGGCCCTAAGGGATCAGCACGGAAAAGTCTGTTCCTAAACGAAGCGTTGAGCGCACATCCGCCATAGTGAAAGATTAGCGTGTCTGCCATTTGCTAGAACTAGAGGGATATGAGTTTCACTAATAAATTTCATACAATATAAATTGGATGTTGTAAGAGCAAAACTCAAAATACGCTGTGATATAAAATAAGCAACGACAGTAGTACTGTTTACAACATGGTAAAACGTAATTATGCATACATTTTTACAATGAGTCCTAGCCTAAGTTTGTCTATCCTAAAGTAAATTTTAAAGCTTTACTAATGTACATTTCTCAAATTTGATCATCTTTCAAAACTGTATTTTTGACGCATCTATATATGTTACATTTATTATATTAACATTAAATAAAGATTCTCTGGATAATAGTAGTAAAGCAAGCTACAATAAGTGAAGTGATGAGGATTAATAGTTCTGGATTGCTCTTCTATCTTTAATTTTAAGATTTATTGTGGCTAGATATCGTTTGTTTGGGCATCTGGATCTCTGGGTGTGATTGGATTGAGACACAGCTTTATTTACAAGCACATAAACACGACATAAACACCACAATTAACTACAAACAATATTTAATCGGCAACACATGCAACACAAAGACTTATACATTCGTGGAAGGATTCCGCTTCTAAACTATCAGATCCCTCGGGATGAGATGGTAACTAATAGCAGCGGTTTCTCCGTACTCTCTCACTGGGGAGAGTCTCAATGCCAACTGACAATTTCTTCTAAACGCCGCAAGAGTGCTCTTGCTTGCAGTGCGTAGAGAACATGGTTACAATTTATAATATTTCTTTCAAAATATAGACATTTGTAAATTTTGTTTATTATCAATAATATGAATATTTCATGTATACTACTGATTGCTAATTTGTATTTTAACGTAACTTTTATAAAATGAATAAAAATTCAGATCAAGGTTACAAATTTTGAATGACATCTAGATTAATATAAAAAAAAAATAAACGTTCTTTTTCTAAGTCAAACATTAAGCTTTTTGAAAATATTCACTTATGATATTGGCAATGAAGGCTTATAAAAATTACTCTCTTCCATATACATAACATAATGGAAGTAATTTTTTATCAATTCTACATGGGAATACCACAACCCAACTAGAGTTTGCGATGATGAATCTCCCTCTCCGAGCGTCGTTATTAATTTTTGCATTCGAGAGAAGACACGCCGCTGACCAGATATATTAAACTCAGCGCACTTATCCATCATAATTATAATCCATCAGGAGTTGTCAAAACAACGAAGTGAACGAGGAAAGCGCACTAACAGGGCGAAAGTATAGTGGAATGTCGACAGCTGGTGGATCCCCAAAGACACGTAGCAGAAAGTCGAGAACATCTAGAAAAGTGACGAATATAACTTATGAGATACGCCTTTGAAATCTATCTGCAGCAGCGTGTTCATCAAATGTGTTCTTAAAGATACCGTATTTGTAGCGTAAAGATAAAAGAAATAATATGTGAAACCAAAAATACATAAATTGTGTATTTTAATAAAGGGAAGAATATTATGTTTTAATGAAAGTTCTGCAATGTTTTCAGATTAAAAAAAAAAATGAAAAATTTATCCAAAAATACAAGGTGGTTCAATATTCAGGGACACATTTTGAGGGTGGTACAGTTTACTAAAACATACATTTTTGTGTAGAGATGTAGAGTAGAGTCGGAAGTCAGGAACACAAAAAAATGAGGCATGAATAGAAAATCTTTGTTTTATAGACAACATCATTGCAAAGTGCTTCTTTGATTCAACGTTTGTAATGAATGCTCAAAATGGCGACCACCCACAGTAATACATGCTTGGAGCTTACAATGGGTGACGGGTGAACAGATGCCAGACATTTGCAGCCACAATTAGAGTTCTCAACTGGAGTTTCGTAAATGATTGCATAGTTGCAAACTCAAAGTAAGAATAAAATACAGTTAACATCCATAGGATTTGGAACTCGTCACGTGACGAATATCAGTTGAGGCATTGTTCCTGGCTGTTGCAGGAAATTCGTTCCTCAACGCGTCATTTTCTACCTTATATTCATATATAAATTACTACTAACGCACAGCAGCCACATATGTGAACTTTATGGTTTTTTCTCTTTTTGATTGTTTCCCCCATTTTCTCTTCTTTTAATTCTTATCAACACCAAAAATGAATAAATCGCAATACAACAAAAAAAATTAAGTCATTTTTTCTCTATAAAAAATTGTCCCCTAGGAGGTCAAATGAGCTCCAGTATGATTGCAGCATTTAAGCTCTGCCAATCTTTACTCTGAATATTTCTGAATCTAATATTTCCACAAATGACTAATTAACTCTCTTTAGCAGAGGATCCGAATAACCCCGAGACATGAATTCTTTCGAGTACCGGCATCTTCAGAAAAGAGCAAGTGCTAAAAATTCAGGTTAGTTAACTTCGGGATGAGTGGTGAAATCTTTAAAACTTCTCTGCAACTTGGACCGAACACGTAAATGATTTACTTATGGGGATTTTGTCCAATTAACTTTTCTAAACATTGCAATAAAGCAGTACTGAAACTAATTTAAAGGCTGGAATACTTTTTCTCGCTTTCGAAGAAGTAAAAATTCGAAAAACTTCTCAATGCTTATCTCGTAGCAAGTGCTGTGCTAAAGGAAGAATACGCCGAAATGAATATCGCAGGCAGCCAATTAAATGTCTATAGAACAATTTAATTTTTAAAAAAAGTTTATAATCGTCTAATGGCAGCATTTTTTTGTGTGCAGGAAACATATCAAGTTCTGTTTGTTTGGAAGTCTGAACAAGATTTAAGTTGTATCGAAAATTATTTTAAGTATTAAAATAATCATATATATGTGCAGGACGATTAAATGGTCATGGGACACTTTGAGAGAGTGGTTCAACTTACTAAAACATACATTTTGTTTATGCGAATGTAGGGTGAGAAGTGATGCGTTGAGGCACGAACACAAAGAATGGGATACGCAAAGAAATTCATTGTTTACTGACAACATTATTAAAAGTGATCCTTTTGATACGCAAAGAAATTCATTGTTTTACAACATTATTAAAAAGTGATCCTTTGATTCAATGTTTACAAAGTGCTCTAAAGGGTGGACCATCCACAGTCACACATGCTCGGTAGTGGCGAAATAGCGATTGGAGAACAAATGCCAGTCATTTCCGCAACCGCATTGGTGAGTTGAGCAACGAGTTCCTCAATGAAGACTCGTAAATGAAATCTATAACAAACACAGAATAGGAATAAAATGGTTTTTATCAGAAATTACTCGTCGTGACGGCTTGTGCCTGGCTGTTGCGATAAATTCGTTCCTCAACACGTCACTTCCTACCTTACATTCCTATACAAATATTATATGGTTTAGTAAGCTGTATCAGCCCTCAATGTTTGTCACATGACCGTTAAATCACCACCGAGCAACGAGATCTTCAACTGAGTAACTGGCGTCTTGTAAATGAAAATAGTGAGTAAGAAGAAAATACAGTGCGCATCGGTGTTTTCATCAAGGGAATTTAAACTCGTGACGGGTATTAATTTGCCTTATTGTGAATGGTTGCTGCGAGACACTCATTTGAAAGTGTGTTTGTTCCTCAGCTCTCCGACTCTATATTCCTACAAAAAAAATTATGATTTAATAAGCTGTATCAATCCCTCAAAGTTTATCTTATGACCGTTGAAACACCCTGTATATTTAAGATCTATATTGAATCGTCAACATTCATTTCAATTATATCTTCCCATCAGCTTTTCATTGCCCATATTTAAAAAAATTCAGTCGGATTTGCCTTGAAAAAGATTCTGTAAACTTCTTAGTAGATATTCATCAACGGGAGCAAGATAAGGAAAAATAGAGAGAAACATAATTTCCCCACAAAGTTCTTCTAGGAGATTCTTAGTCACTTTTGCAGAGTGAGGATTGGGGTAATGCCATTATACATTTGGTCCTGATGCATATGATATTGCCGTGATTAATTATTGTTTGATTGTCCCCTTCCAGCTCACATCCTTTAACGTCCCACTATTCATTCAAAGGGATTTTCTTTGATTTCATAACACTTCAAGACTGTTCGATAGGTCTTGAATGACTGCTGAGACATCATGTTTTGTACCTAATATATAGAGCATCCATTAATTTATCATAGTTAAAAGTCAAAGAATTTGGAGGGTTTAATTTGTTGTGGAGTAAATGTAGAAGCTTTTTTAAGAAGTGAGTACTACATCATTATGTAAATAGCCAAAATCAATTCCAATAGAGAATTCCTAATCGAGCTGGCCATGATTAATAGAATACACAAAGCCATCTATTTATAATTAAATAAAACCTTTTATTCGCAATATCCTAACAAAAAATAAAAACAAGTTTCTTAAATTAACGAAAGGCATTGATCTTCATAAAGAATTTGTTCTAAAAGAATTAAAATTTTTCATAGATATTGAATGACGATATCGAAAAAAATTTTAATTTGATGAACATATTTAAGTATATATATATATTTATATATATATATATATATGTACAAGTGATTACAAAAACATTTCGATATATGTGCCGCTACTATTATAATAGAAATTTAACAAAAATTTTGGTTTAAAGTATTTGTGGTAAGCCCTCAAGAATCAAGCGAAAAATAACAGTTAAACTCTAGTAGTTATTGTTACAGTGACACGATTTTGAAATTTTCAAACATCAAAGCTTGCTTTTTATCTCAGAATGTTATCTCCGCAAAAATCATAAATATTCCTGAATCGGAACCTGTGGCACGAAATCACAGGCGGTAGACAGTTTGCGAAGAAAAGAAAAAAATAACCAATAAGGCAGAGAAGCAACACGTTTTAATGTCATCATACGTGATCTCCTTCACGTATGGTGACACTTTGCATGCGACAGATGGTGGACAGCACTGAAGCACGTACCATGGCAAGAGGAATCTGTTTAACCTGACATCTTATGGCATCTTTTAAATCAGATAGAATTGGCGGACTATGCATACACTTTGGATTTAAAGTATCTCCACACTCAGAACTCTATTGGGACATCTAGGTACCTTGAAGTGCATTGAAATGTGAAATTGGGCGAGATAATGTCACCAACTGTTATGTTAAGAAATGTTAGACAGCAGACCTCACATGATGGGGTGCGCCATTTTGCATCCACATGATACCTGAAATCCAAAGCATATGCTTCTAAACCGCAAATTGATCTGATTTATTGTATCTAACAATAGAGTGAACTGGAAACACAAAGACTTTGTATAAAAAAGCTACGACCGATGTTTGCTATACGTGAATTGTTATAATATATTGGTGACGCTTACAAAACCCTTATTGTATAATATATTGTAACGCTGAGTTTTACATTCTGTCTTCTCAAGAACAGATAAAAAGGATATATATATATATATATAGTGAATAACTGAATATATATATATATATATATATATATATATATATATATATATTCAGTTATTATCCGTTATTGGTAGAAATCATATATTGTTGTA
This sequence comes from Caerostris extrusa, assembly GCA_021605095.1. NCBI lineage: Eukaryota > Metazoa > Arthropoda > Arachnida > Araneae > Araneidae > Caerostris > Caerostris extrusa. The sequence continues at coordinate 6,555 of BPLR01012206.1, forward strand.
TATATGATTTCTACCAATAATGGACGAGAAATGGCAATATTCTTAAATATATTATCATTATGTCTAATATATTAAATGTTTTTTTTATTCTCTCTTTTTTTTTCTATGCAAATTATTATAAAATTCATTTGTTAAAAACTTATTTATATCAAAACTGCGGAATTTGTACAAAATGAATAAATCCGAATGCTATGTAGACAATGCAAGACATAAATAAAGATCTCTAACCGTTAAGGATGGAAATGGTAAAATAACCGTATCATATAGCAAACGTGATGATATGAAAAGATGAAACACGCCGAAATTGCAAAGTTGAAACTGAAATCAATAAACATACACGTGGTTTAAAATGTAAAAGACAGTTATACATAAAACGAAGGAAGCAGATTAAAAAAGCAAATGAATGCATAAATGTATTGCGATGAACGAGCGAAAACCACAAAAAAATAGTTATAATATATATATATATATATATATTGTTCAATATTCGAAGAGACAATTATAAAAAAAGGCGGAATTGTTAAAACTGCAATAGTTGCATTAAAACAGGAGCACAAATACTGATACAAGATGTAAGATGTGCGAATGTGAAACACGTTATCCAGGAAATCACTAAAAACCCAAAAAAAAAGAAATTAACAAAATCCAAATAAATATTTGTAAAACCACAAAATAAACAATAAAAATCCAAGGAAATTAAAACACCCTGTCTATAATATTATCAAGAAGTACTTATCATCAGATATTATTAACAATTATATCTGATACTTGCATTAGATATTATTATTTCTGCCTACTCGATAGCTATATCCAAATCAGAAACAACACATCTATTAGCACATTCCTATGTAATAAATAACAAACATATACTCATATATTTGATTTTTTTGTTCCTTTTTCCTTATTAGTACATTTTATTTGTATTTATTTAATAATAAACTAGCAATGTGTCAAAGTGTAAACATGTCGTTATATATGTTCCACTAATTTAACTATAACAAAAAAATTTGTTTTTCAATCCAGCTCGCCATAACATATCAGACAGAAGACTGGAAATGCCAATTTTAAAATTGACTGTTCTATGTAATTGAGTCACTTTTAAAAATACTATCCGCGATTGCAAGTTGTGTGAAAATCTATTTTAATCATCAACCTACATTTTAACACGAATTATTAAGCAACTGTACATGTCCTGAATTCACCAAGATCAAGGCAAAGTAGAAGCAGAAACTTACAAACATCTCTGACCACTCTGATATATGTAGATGTCATCGCCTTCAAGAAGACAGCTGACCGTGATTTTCTTGCATCACATTTATCCCTCAATGAGTTCCCATTTTCCTCATTGTACAGGCATGATTGGCATGAAGGCAGATCATCTACTTAATTGTCCTGCTTTTAGCCAGCAAATCCTTTTTTCCTTCACTTTCGAACGGAAATCAATGGATTCACCTTATTATTTTATATTGCTTGTATTATTTTATATTGCTTGTATTTTATATTGTTTTAGGCGCAAAAAAATGGTTGTTCCTTAACTTTTGGAGGGCATTATACAAACGATGTATGAAAAAAAAAGAATGAAATTATATATCTGTTTCATTAATACTAATCACAGCACATTTGAGGGACGTGTCTTTTTTTTATCAAATTGGTTCTTTGAAAAATTTATTCACTGCTCAGCAAAATTTTTATAGTGAAATCAATTTCCTTATTTGTATTTTTATTTTTTTTTTGTTGAAACCGTTATTTTCATGAATCAACGTATGCTGATCTAATATAATTTCCTTGGTGTTGACAAGAAATACGCGATAAGAAAGTAAATGAAAGAAAAAAAAAAATAATAGTTTGGGCCTCTGTGCAGGTTACTGATATAATTTAGATTTTAATGTAAGAACAAAAGGCATAACAACCATCTTAGACAAACAAAGACAGGTATCAAGTATTAAATTATGTACATCTGTTAAGGTTCAAAATTAAAAAAGAATCCAGAATAAATAAGAATTAATGGCCAATCGGCTAGCTCCCTGGCCTTTGGTAACACAGGCTACAGCTGTGATTGCTGACAGTGGCATGGATGTTTGTGAGTGGTTCAGAATCCACGTTAAATTGTAGGTCGCTGTCTAAATAGCTTAGAGTGTGCACAAGATTACAGTAAAGCAACAAAACAAATCAAACAATTTTATAAGAAAGCGCATGAAAGACATTTGATAAAAAAATAATAATAATAAAATTCCAAATGATTTTATGGGAAAATCACATGTAATAAATTTAATGAAAAAGCACACGAAATAAATTTAATAAAAAGACACATGAAGTAATTTTAATAAAAAGACACGTAAAATTTAAATAAACTAATAAGAATAGCGTATCAAAAAAAATTAACCAATAAGAAACATTGAAAGTGGTCCAGGACGTCGCTGACATTCTCCCCGAAACAATACCCCATATATTTTAAGGGTAGTAATTACTTAAAATAGATAAATCTATCGCAAGGAAGTTTACTTTTAAAATGTTTTACTAGAAACAAACTTGCCACGTGGTTTTAACTATGTGTAAAATTGACTTGAAATATGTGTTTCTAAGATTAATCGTTCTGCCAATATATCACTTTTTATCTTGTTTTCAAATTGTCTGGCTTTCGGAATGCTATTGGTTCAGCTTTCTCAAAATTGTGCCTAAAGATCAATTATATTGAGTAAAATTAATTTATTTATTACTAAACATTGTATATTAAAATTCAAATGCTGGAATAAGTGATAAAATTTGTTCCCTCATGATATGGTAAAAATGATTTTAGTTATTAATTAATATTTTTCATTTTATTTATGTATTACTTTTTACACTCATGTCCATAAATTAAGGATAATGAAGTTCAGGCAAAGAAAGAGACAGAAGCAAAACAAATTTGACTTTTTGTAAAGTCTATTTATTAAACAAAAGGTAAAGAGCAAAAAAAGATGCTATATGTTTGACATAATTAATAAAATTGCGATTTTTACTCCCTGAGCAAATTTCAAAAAAGAACCTATTTACAAGAAACAGTATAACATGGTTAGTATGATTGTTAATATGGAGTATGTCTCCCGGACGATGCAATACAGGTCCTACAACGCCTAGGCATGCTGAGTATCAAATTATCAATCTGATCTTGGGGAATATTACACCACTCATCAAGCAATGCCCTCCGAAGTTCCGGTTGACAGATGGGAGGGGGTTGACGGGCAGCAATTGTCGGCCAAGCATATCCCACACATGCTCTATTGGATTCAAGTCCTGTGAGTATGCTAGCCAATCCATACGGGTGATATCCTTCAATTGAAGGCATTCGTCTACAATGTTTGCACGGTGAGGACGGGCGTTGTCATCCATAAACCGAAATTCAGCACCCATGGCGCCCCGAAACAAACGTACATGTTGTTCCAGAATGACATCCGATAGATGTGGCCTGTCATTGTTACACTCTGAACATGCAGGTCAGTTCTGGAACCAAGAATAATTCCTCCCCAAACGAGCCATCCTGCACCACCGTAACGGTGTCGTTCAATGGTGTTCTCTTGGTGGTAACGGGTACCTGGCGCTCTCCATATGAAAGTCCGGCGAGAATCAGACTGCAAACTAAACCTGGACTCGTCGGAAAACATCACACAAGACCACTGTTACGGTGTCCACAATGCATGCTCTCTACTCCAGGTTAATCGCAGGTGACAGTGAGTTGCGGTAAGTGGAACACATCTGACAGGCCTACGAGCATATAGACCAATGTGCCCTAAGCGTCTTTACACGGTCTGCCTTGAAACTGTCGTACCGGTAGCTGAAGAGAGCTGACGAGACAGGTCTTATGCTGTGCTCCGTCTTTCTTTTGGCAGTAACTGCTAAATACCGGTCCTCATTCGGCGTTGTAACTCGGGGGCGACCTGTACTGTAACATCTACTCACATTACCATCATCTTGGAATCGTTGCCAAAGCCTGGAGATGACACTCTGGGCGATTCCAAGTTCCTCGGATACTTCCAGCTGGGTACGTCCACATTCCAGTCGTCCGATAATTCTACCACGTAAAAAATCATCCAAATGCTTCCTTTGTGATATAACTATGCGGTTATTGCACTGAAAGGCTTTTAAAGCACTTGTGAACAATTTTACTTCTTTGGCACCATTCCTTATACACCCCTCTCTTACACTCGTCATTGTGTCGTACTATCCGCGCCATCTGGTGGTTTCCTGTAATTTGCATATTCTTCTTCAAGATGTGTGTGACAATTCTACAGGTGAAATTTTTATTTTAAATTTCTGTGTGATTCTGAATTATCCTTAATTTATGGACATGAGTGTATTTTTCCTGAAACTTTTAGAATATTATTCGATGATCAAAGTCTTTTTTTTTTTTTTTTTTTATCACTAACTTCTTTTACTTTCTTTTTAGTGAAAAATTTGAATATTATTATGGTATACTTATTGATCTAGTAATATAATTTTGAAGTTCATACATAAATTATTCTATAATAGACCATTATTACTTTTATTATCAAAACTTTTTAAAAATATTCTGTTTCTAATTTATCTTTTGTTATTAAGTAACCAAACTGATAATTTCTAATTTTGTTAACTTCTTTCTCTTTCTTTTTATTACGGAAAAAAGAAAAGGAAATTTTTTTATAATTAAAAATTAAAAATCTCAAAATACATTTAGATATACAATGTTTTGTTTTTTTACTTGAAATGACAAGGTGAATGTAAGTAAAAAAAAAAAATAATAACAAGTCAAAAAACAAATACAAAAGAGCAAACATTGAAAGATACAAAGATGACCAAAGTCATTGCCTTGAGAGTTCTCTCTCACGCTAGTAAAGCGCTGTCTCCGAGTCGCCGTCAAGTACCGCACATCGTTGGAGGTGGTCTCTGTTCATTGGATCTGTTGAATCACACAGGGGGCAGCCAAGGTTCGAAAATATTTTAATGCAATGGAAATGTTCTGCTAGGCAGTCTTGGCCAGTCAGAAGACAGAACTGGGTGGCAGCATGTAGTCGAGGATTGCTGGGTGTTGTTAAAAGATCAGCTCTCCAACGCTTTGACTTAATCCAAACTTGAGTTTGTAACTTCTAGAATGAATTAATTACTTTGAATTTGTTGCATTCACTTTGAATTTGTAACTTTTTTACTAGCCTGAGAGAGAACTCTTAAGGCAATGACTTCGGTCATCTTTGTATCTTTCAGTGTTTGCTCTTTTGTATTTGTTTTTAGCCATTATTTGTTTGATATATAATTTTATAGAATACAGTGACGGTGCCGAAGATTTCATTTCAAGTAGTCTTGAGCCTCTTTCTGCTAGACAATCAAGCTACTCGTACCCAAAATACCATAATGACCACTTATCCAGTGAAGTACCACACTTTTAATTTTTAAAGTCAGAGGTATAAAATATAAAAAGATGTATTGTACTACTGTAAATAACATTTAATTGATATTTTGGGAGATATTTTTATAACTTTTCACAAATAAAAGATCTAAACATAAAAGCGGGAAGTACGATATTTCATACCGAATATTCTAATTAATTAATAGTCTATTCATATTCTATTCTATTATAATATTCTATTTAATTAATTAATATTCTTAGAATTATCATCTAATCATCATTAATTTAAGCATTAATCATCATCATCAGCTGAGTCAATTAGGAAGTTTAGTAAGAAATTAAGAATACAAGATTAGTAAAAGAAAGTTTTAATTTGGTTACAACTAACTTTTAAACATTTAACTTTTAAAAAACTAAGTTAAACTTTTAAAACTTAACACACTTTAACTAACTTAACTTTTAAACTTTTTTGGGTTTTTTTACATTCAAATCATAAATTTCTCAGTAATTTGTAAACAGATATGTCCAAAAACAGTCAATCTTTATTCAAAAAAGAAAGGAACTATTTTAAATTTAAAACGTAAAAGAGAAAGAAAATACTCTGTTCCATTTCTTTATAGAAAATTTTGCTCAAAACAAGAAAATAAAAAGAATAAATTCAGTGCCTGATCTATTTTCATATGAAAGCAAGCTCTTAGAAACAGCACGGATTCTTGAAATCGTGATGCTCTTTTTCAAAGTCTTCCCAGGAGTTAATCAAAATTTCTCTTGTCTCAAATTTACCGAAAATTCTAAATTTATTTTGCTTTCTCTTTTGACTCGGTACAGCAGTTCCAATTTTTCGAAGCAATCCCTTTCTAATTACAAGAATACAAAATCAATTAAAGAATATTTTAAATTTATTGTTGTTAGCCTATTTTATATTAAAAACGGCAAAAATTTCCCAGTAGTACGTAAACAGATAAATCCAAACACAATAAATATTCATTCAAAAAAAGGAACCATTTTAAATTTAAAATGTAAAAGAAAAAGAAAACCCTCTGCTCCATTTCTTTATTAGAAATTCTCTTCAAGACAAGAAAATGAAAAGAATAAATTCAGTGTTTGATGAAAATTCCCATACAAAGCAAAAGAAATAGAACGAAGGCTTGAAATCGTGATGCTCCTTTTCAAAGTCAAAAAGGGTTAATTTTTATAACTTTTCTTTTTTTACGCGAAAATTAAAAATTTATTTTGCTTTTCTCTTTGGGTTGCACCGTAAAACAGTCCTGAGTTTTTTCCGAAGCAATCCCCTTTCTAATTCAAAAGATACGCTACGAAGTTTGCGATTTCTTTCTCCAATAATCCCCGCTTTCGTCTGGTGATTTGATACCGAACGGGCCTTCTTCTCATTGATTCTTATATTTAAATAAACAAATATCTGAAATATGTTCTTTATGGCACTTAGATAGCGCCATATTTTTCCCTAGAACCGGCCCAGCATAATACTCAAACATTAAATTGGTTTTTGAAAGTTTTGTTGAAAATTAAAAAGAAGTTTAAATTTGAGATATTCTTATAGCTATTAGCATTATAACAAAAATGGTTAATTTTTATAACTTTTTTTTAAAACTGGTTGAATTTATGCCATTAGGGTTGCACCGTGTTAAACATTAAAAATAATTTAACTTTGAAATTTAACGCTTAAATACCCCCGCAACGCTGTACCATCCTATTAGACCTTTTACCTGAAATTCAGAACCACTACAAAATCCGGCAATGAGCGCCAGAGCGCTCAGCCAATAACCAGGAAAATAATGATTTTCTTAAAAAAAGTACATTATTATGTGCTGCAAAGTATTTCGGAAATGATTGGCATTGGAGCCAGACAGATAGATGGTCTTTTTGGTGTAATCAAACATCAACTAGTTTCGGAATTATTTTACCTAAACTGCAATGCATGTAATCAATGATTTATTAACTGCCAGCAAATGTAATTTTGTTAAAAACTTCATCTTAATCTTCCTTTCAATGAACTCTTTACAATCTGACTAATTTCAATTAATTGGAAATAAGTATCACGTGAGAGGCGTTAACTTTTGATTTATAACACTCTAATAAGGCAGATTTCCACTTATGTTGGAGAACTTGGATCACATCTGGGCCTTTTAGAGGAAAATTGTGTGAAACATTTTTGAACAAATAGTTGACAATAATATATGGATTAAAAGATCAAAAAATAAATTGGACACCTGATTAAAAATAGAGACATTGGGAGATGCATCAAATCATTAAGAATCCATTGGTTCGGACATGTTCATCTCAGAGATGAGAGAAACATCATTAGAAGGATTATGTTATGCAAATTGTTCAACAATAGGAAGAGAGGAAACCAAGGGAAAGATGGATGGATAGTGTAGAAGAGGAAATAGGATCTTTGACAATTGAAAATTTATTATCCAGAAAAGATTTGCATTGGAGCGAGAGAGATCTGTACAAATCAAAAAATCTGTTGTAAAACCTGTACAAATCTGTAAAGCCAGTAAAGAAGAAGTGATAGCCGCTGTATTTCCCAACTGTGGTAGAATATTTTAATTCTTATGCAAATACCTAACAACCGATTTTGAGAAAATCTTTTGTCACGATGACATGCTGACCTCTTTTTTGAACCTTATCCAATACTGTAACTTCAAATTGTCTCACTTCTATAAATCTATAATTGCTAACAAGCGGAGAATAAATCATCCATGTCCCGAGAGCTCCTTCATCTTATCCCTCTCAATAAACTATGCAGTGTCGAAGTTCATCCACACCTATGGTAAGGAGAATCACAAAGACAGTTCCATTCATAAACTCCCACAAAAATCCTGTAGTGTTAGATCAAGCGATTTTGGTGACCAATATTGCATTGCTAAATTCATAAGCTTTGAACGTCTGGTCAATATTTGAGGAAGCTCTCCATTGAAAATGCTTTGGTGGGCAAGTGCGATGGGCCGTTCTAGGGAAAATAATGATTTTTCTTTCTCGTAATTGAGAATGCTTTTATTTATTTGTTCATTTATTTATTTGTGTTGTCGCCATTTTATGTCGTCATTAAACTAGCTAGCTTCAGAACAAAGATTCTCACTACCAATCACGTGATCTGGTACTTTTTAAGGGGTATAAAAAAAAACTTTATGTATGTATTAATAATTTGCTGCTGGGTTCCATTTTCATTCACGATGTACATTCGTGAAATCGGGTGTTAATTTTAGAAACATTTTGTAGTTCCACAAAATTAATCTAACATTTTTAATCTAACTTTTTCTATATATTTATTTATTATTGCTATTATTATTTTTTTTAATTTTTAACACGACTTTGGATTATAACTGCATGAATTTTTTTTTAAATCTCTAATTAAAGTACCACGCTTAGCGTTTTAATGGTAGATAATTTAATCCATTATGTTAATGGGAAACATTTGAATAGAATTTTATTTACAAGTAAAGAAAATGTATGCCTTACAATAACCGAATAGCAAACTATTTCATGTAAGGCATTCCATGCCAGTGTAGTGATAATTGTGGTTATTTATAAATCCTTTACGTCACTTTATTAACTTCGACACATATAATTACAAAGTTTAACGCGATAAATGAGCATCACTGTAATGATAATGCAAAGAGATTCTGCCCCCTCCCTTTCCCGAGGCCCCAATACATAGACATAAACTTGTTAATATGTCCAAGTCCTGGAAGTGATTCCGGCCCAATGAAATGCGAGGCTTCCCACCTCGTTTTCCGCTCGGATCTCTCCGCCGTCCATTACAGTTTCTCGGTTTAGCAGATATGGGCAGTAAAGCAACAGGGCCCTATAAAACACGGGGGATTTATGAGCTCGCGTCCGCCATTAATGAGGGATATTTTACTGCTGCAGAAAGAGTGAGTTGATCAATAAGAACTGTTCGCACGTCCTCCAATTTCAGAGGAAATTTTTATGGCTGCAGTCGAGAGCTGAATCATTGAAAATCTTTACGTGACCGCTTTGTGGCAATTCGCGACTGCGGATCGTTTATTATGTTCTTGTAATTGGAAATAATTCATAACTTTTACCCTTGCGTCTTAATTTCCGTCGATATATTTAGAATCAGCAAGTTATAATAGGAGTAATAATAAGAGAAAGATAATAACAGATGAATTTTAAAAAGGCAATTGTTTATATAAATTAAGATAGCTTAAAAGAAATAAATTTTTTAAGATTTGTAGGATACTGAAATATCATTGCCTTTACTGGGCATCCCTATTCGCTTAGATTCGAAACAACAACAACTTGAGCTAAATGTTAATAATAACTTCAATCTTTGACGAACACAAATTGCCTACTTTTCAATAAAAATACTGTCATGAGCATTTTAATAAGATACTTCAAAAAGTTTCCGCTTCGTCTTACAATTTCGTGGTAGTATTTGAATTATCTTTCATATCAATAGTCGTATTTAGTACCTACATATTATCAAAAACAATGAAAGAAAAAAAAAAACCCTAAAAATTAAAGGCTCCAATTTTATCTGATTAATAAGAACTATTTTTGAAAAACACAGTTATCTGAATGTGGTAAATCTCTTTGTCTAGAGTACTTACTTCGTCCCATCAGACCTGAGGCAGCCGGAGAAATAAACGAGATTTTATTTTGTCCTGTGTTGTGAATAATACCCAGGCAGGAAGTCCATAGTTCAATCACTCATCCACTCAAAAGAGAAAATCCCATATGAGAAACACGGGTGACTGTGAATTTTTTTGCCATTTTTTTTTTTTTTTTCCATTTTTTTCCATTTTTTTTTCCAATTTTTTTTCCATTAATTAAGTTCTGTCTACACTAAAAAAAATTGACGATAGCTTTTTATTGTTAAACTTGTTTCTAAAGCTTTTTGTGTCACGCAAATGTTTTGCGGAGGTATTTAAGTTGTTCCTCATAAAACAAGGTCTTTTTAATTGCATGTAATCAATAATAGTGACCGAAAAAGCTAAAGACACCCTAGGAATCAAAGGCTCCAGTTTTATCTGAGTAATAAGGACTGCCTCCCAATGCAGCACACCGTCATTCGAGTGCGGTTAATCCTCTTTTCTCCCTCCGAGTATTTACTTCATCTCATCAGGGCCGAGGCAGCCGGGGAGATAAACGAGGTTTTATCCTTCCCTCTGCTGCGAATAACACCCAGGGAGGAAGAATTCCGTATTTCATTCGTACACCATCGCAACAGAGCGGTGAATGCAGCATTTTCTGATTCTCGTGATTATAAAATGTCAAATTCACGAACAAGAATTAAATGTAGAGTGATATTATCGTGCCAACAAATAAATGCAGATGACACGATTCGCAGTGAAGGATCTGTCACATACCGTTTTCATATCATTACTTGCTACAAGAATTACAACGTTATATGCTGGCGGAGAATAGGAATTTTATATGCGGCCACTAAAGGCCTGCAAGGATTATGATTTTATTGCGATATTTATTTTGCTAAGGCTACATTTAAAAAAAAAAAATTTAGTCTCGTTTTAGGTAGTATTGCTACTGTGCCGAAAAGTAAGACCAATTATTTTTTTTCAAAAACTCTTTATTTATTCTTTAAAATTTATTTCATCGCCTTCAAAGTAATCACCTCCGGACATAATGCACTTATGCCAACTTTTTTTCCAATACCCAATGCATGCTAAAAAGTCATCGGCAGGGATGACCTTCAAAGCTCTCTCCGACTCACATTGCATCTCTTGAATCGGCTCAAAACGGTGTCCCCGGAATGATCTTTTGAGTTTAGGGAATAGCAAAAGTCACAGGCGTGAATATGGTGATTGTGAAACGATATGGTTTTTATTTTTAGCGAAAATCACGAAGCAACAATGCAGTGTGAGCTGGCGCATTCAGTGTTTTCGGTACCAATCGAGATTTGACGCGTTTGAGGCCCAAATTGAAGTGACCGATCCTTCTGAAAGGACAACATTACCAGCAAAGTGTCTAATTGTAAATTGACGGTTTGTAAGCACCAAATCGGCAATTTTTTTGGACGTGAGCTTTTCGGTTGAGTTTGATGGTCGAGCAGAGGGCTCTTCGTCTTCAAAGCGTTCTGTGCCTTCTTTGAACTGTTTATACCACTTTTTAAACATTTCTTTCTGATATAGGAATGCTCACCGAATGCTTTCTGCAACATTCTATACGTTTCCGAAAGTAAAATTGAATGCAAGTTCTTTGCTCAATTAATTCAGACATTTCAAAAATCGCCTGAATCAATTTTACCGTCTCACAAAGCCAAGTGTAACTCAATGTTTGAATTCATTGAGAAAAGAACTTGCAATAAATTTTGTTACGGAAAAGTGCATTGTGTCCAAAGGTAATTACTTTGAAGGCGATAAAATAAATTTGGAAGAATAAATAAAGAGTTTTTGAAAAAAAAAAAAAATTGGTATTTCTTTTGGGCACAGTAGTGTATAAAGTAAAAGTTAAAAAGTTTCAAATAATTACTAGGGAATTTTTTAAGTCTCATTTCATTAGGTAGTCATATTTCGTCTTACCCTTATATATTAAATAAAATGATTTAAAAATAAAGAAGTACTTATTTTACAGATAAGGCACGATGTGGAAGATCATATTTTTTATAAGTTAAAACAACTGAGATCATAAATTGATTAAAGATAACCTGTACAAATGATTTTTTTTTAAAGTAATAATTAAATTTTTGAAATTCAAAGCTTAATAATTTAAAACATCTATATTCAAATTTTAAATTTTTTTTTTAAAATTTTCTTGGTATTTTATATCATTGTTTAATTGAATCTAAAATGACAGCAATATAAATACCTTTTACCCATGTGGGATTTAAAGAATGAGGACGATACCAAAACCTACTGATTCACATTGGATATTTAAATATAAATTAATTTCATTGTTTAGTATAATTAAAAGAATTATTACTGTTTATTCTTTAAGCAAGAATAAAGTTGAACTAAATAACTTTCGGTATTTGCTAACAATGTTTAAGGTATTCTCTTAAAGTTGAACATTTTCTGATTCAATATTCCTTTAACTTGTAGGAACTAAATAATTAATTTATACTTTTTTGAAGTGATGTGAAGAAAAAGATTGAAAATGAATAAATAGTAGAGGAATTTTTGGAGTCTACATCTTACTTACAGACCTTATAAATACTTTACAAAAATCTTAAAACTATATAAACGAAATGATTTTAAACGGATTCAATAATATAATAAAACTATTTGTAACTCTATTTAAGGACTATTATTATATACTATAGATTCTTGAGTGGCAACCACTTTTAATAAAAACTGAAGAAGGCAAACGGTAAAATATTTACCCATAAAATTATGGACATTGTTTCCAAAAGAGGACTTTTTATACTTGATTAATTTTTTCATGAGCTTTCTTATTGGTTTATTTAAATTTATTTCACGAATTTTTATGGATTTATTTAAATTTTTATTTTATTCATAATTCTTTTAATTTCTTTTTCATTCATAAAATTTAAATTTAAATTTTCTTCTATGATTTTTAATACTTACATTTCTTTCAAGAGATAATAATTATATACATTAAATAATGTAAATTTTAAATTGTTCCAAAAGCTGATCAGGTGAAAATAAAGACAATTTTATTTTCAAAATGAAAATGATATTTTATTTTTCAAGAAAAGAAGATAGCTCGAAATTTTATAGTTTTTTATTTTGTAAGATTTCTTTGATGCTTTTTGTACTTAACATTAAATTCCAAATTTGATGGGTAACCTGTATATCGGTCCAGCCATTTATATACACTCATGTCCATAAATTAAGGATAATTCAGAATCACACAGAAATTGAACTCTAAAATAAAAATTTCACCTGTAGAATTATCACACACATCTTGAAGAAGAATATGCAAATTACAGGAAACCACCAGATGGCGCGGATAGTACGTCACAATGACGAGAGTGTAAGAGAGGGGTATATAAGGAATGGTGGCAAAGAAGTAAAATTGTTCACAAGCGCTTTAAAAAGCCTTTCAGTGCAATAACCGCATAGTTATGGCACAAAGGACGCGATAGAATTATCGGACGAGTAGAATGTGGACGTACCCAGCTGGAAGTATCCGAGGAACTTAAAATCGCCCAGAGTGTCATCTCCAGGCTTTGGCAACGATTCCAAGAAGATGGTAATGTGAGTAGATGTTACAGCACAGGTCGTCCCCGAGTCAAAACGCCGAATGAGGAGCAGTATTTAGCAGTTACTGCCTAAAAAGAAACATACGGAGCACAGCATCAGACCTATCTCGTCAGCTCTCTTCAGCTACCGGTACGACAGTTTCAAGGCAGACCGTGTACAGACGCTTAGGGCACATTGGTCTATATGCTCGTAAGTTTGTCAGATGTGTTAAACTTACCGCAACTCACTGTCGCCTGCGATTAACCTGGAGTAGAGAGCATGCATTGTGGACACCGCAACAGTGGTCTTGTGGGATGTTTTCCGAAGAGTCCGAGTTTAGTTTGCAGTCTGATCCTCGCCGAACTTTCATATATGGAGAGCGCCAGGTACCCGATACCACCAAGAGAACACCATTGAACGACACCGTTACGGTGGTGCAGGATGGCTCGTTTGGGGAGGGAAATTATTCTTAGTTCCAGAACTGACCTGCATGTTCAGAGTGTAACGATGACAGGCCACATCGATCGGGATGTCATTGTGGAACAACATGTACGTTTGTTTCAGGGCGCCATGGATGCTGAATTTCTGTTTATGGATGACAACGGCCGTCCTCACCATGCAAACATTGTAGACGAATGCCTTCAATTGGAGGATATCACCCGTATTGATTGGCCAGCATACTCACCGGACTTGAATCCAATAGAGCATGCGTGGAATATGCTTGGCCGACGAATTGCAGGCCATCAAGCCCTCCCACCTGTCAACCGGAACTTCGGAGGGCATTGCTTGATGAGTTGTGTAATATTCCCCAAGATCAGATTGATAATTTGATACTCAGCATGCCTAGCCGTTGTAAAGGCCTGTATTGCATCGTCCAAGAGACAGACTCCATATTAACCATCATACTAACCATGTTATACTGTTTTTTGTAAATAGGTTCTTTTTTGAAATTTGCTCAGGGAGTAAAAATCATAATTTTTATTAATTATGTCAAACATATAGCATCTTTTTTGCTCTTTACCTTTTGTTTAATAAATAGACTTTACAAATAAGTCTTCGTTATCCTTAATTTATGGGCATGAGTGTATATTTTTTCGGTATATTTTATTTATGTTTTTTATGAGCATTAAAATAGCATATGCAGTAAAATAAAGTAGATAATATTTTATGCTACCGCAAAATATATCTAACATTGTAAAACATATTTTTAACACACACGACACGTTCCGCAGTGTGTCTATTCATTTTGTTTTTGCAATTTCAAGGTCAGTTTTTCTTAAGTTGTTTACAGCATGCATATCTTTCCAGCCTCCTGAGTGTTCCAGGGCATTAGCAGAGATCCAATAAATAAAAAAATACCTCGAGCAGCTTTAGTGTAGACGACTCGAAGTTATAAATATCTCCTGCAGCTTTTTTGCATCAGAAAACAATGCATTTCTCTTCGGAAATGGAACAGCTCTGCAAAGATGTGTTCCTTTCATATCGGCGATGCACTTATGCTCGTGATGGAGTTCATAAAACCAGCGCGTGGCTTTTCACATGCGAAACATCCACTCAATATCGGCTCCAAAAAAGCAGATATATATGTCAGTTGCTATGTTGACGGCCTTTATTGCGACGAGTAAGCTTCCTCTACTAGAAGCTTATGACGCTTTTAGTGAATAGATTCTAATGTTTTATTTACTTCTACATACAGATATATGGATTTTTTTTTTTATTGTGAAGGAATAACCTGAAGCAGAAACTTATGTTACGCTTTTCTTCTCGATCAAAGGAAAACTGAACACTTTTAATTCAAACCCCTTTTAACTTTGAAGTTCATTTGTATAATTTACTTGGTTTTACTTAATCAGTGTAATGAGGGAAGTAAGAAAAAAAATTATGCAAATCGCTTTTGGGAAAAAGCTTTAGGAGGAATCTTGTGGCATAGATAATATATTTATTATACCAGTGTTTTCATTTTTTCTTTTCAAAAAATTTAATCTTTAAATTTTAAGGAAATATTTTGAAATATTCTTTATCATGTTCTAAATTGTTCAGCATTACATCATGTATGTATATATATATGATTATATACTACTGGTAATAAAGCCAAAAAGCCAATGAACATTTTGTGAAATTTTAGATTAATTGTTGCATAACAACATTTGAAGGAGTGGCTACTGATTTGGTTTAAAGTCATTTGAAAAAGCAATGATTTTTTTTACAGACGTTATTAAGAATTGTTTTAAAAGATTTTTTAATTGTAGAATTAGTGAGGTTTTTTTCCTAGCTCAAAACTATGACAAATTTATTAAATAGTTTACTAATTGTGAGAAAAATTCATTTTCTTATATATTTTTTCTTGTCTTTATTAATGAGTATACGTACTGAAATATCATAAGCGAATAATATTACTAACAGCTAATTAGTTAGTACTATGGAAAAATAAAATCTGTTATCTATCTTTTTTTTTTATGTATGAACAGCATTTGATACACAGAACAAATAAATACAATACCAAATAATAGTGATTGTTTTTATTGAATGAAATATGTGAATATAAAATAAAAATTTTAGTCATGTGATAGCTAAGTTAAATTTTACATTCCTCTTAATCCATTTTATCAGATTATTACATCAACATCGTTTTAATCGATCCATTTTTGGTAAGGAGCAATTAAAGGTTCGATTTCCTTCTTCTCCATTTACACCATGAATCCATTCCGATTCCGGTCCCGTACATTCTATTGCTCAGATGACCCCCAAAAGGTTCGAATGGGTGGGATTACCAGTGTTCCAATTTCTGCAAATGGCCACTCTCCTCTTTTTTTTTTTTTGTATGGAATAATTTTACAAATTTATTTCCTCTGCTGGCTGTTTATTTTATCCAGTTGATAGCTTTCGGATAGCCTTTTTCTAATAAAGAGGATTTCCATTTCCTGAGTTCCATTGTTTGTGTTGTATGGAGAGGAAGAGAATTAAGCATAACTGAAGACAATATCTTGGGTAGTTTTGTTTTCTTTGGATGTAAATTTAGTAAAGAAATCTGATGGCAATAAAAATAATATCCTCATTGAAGTGAAATTGTTAATCGATGGAAGATCATAGATGTTAATGTTATTCGATTTGCCTTTCTGCGCATGCAATATGATTATGTTCTTTTTATTTAAAATTACAGAAGATATGAATCACGAAAAAAGGTTGATTCAAAAAGGATCTCATTGAGAGTTTGTTTAGATTTTCATTTAATCATTTAGCAATTAAATATTAAAGCGAATTGTAAAAAACATCTTTCATTGAATTGAAATTCAATGAAAGATATTTTTAACCGACATAAAGCAGATAAAGGATATCAATTTTTTTTTTAAAGTGATATGCACTTATGTCTAGCTTTAAATTTAGTTTAATTTATTATAATAAAAATTAATGAAAATAGTTTCTTTTTTTTTTTCTGTTAAATAAATCGACTTTGTATTATAACAGACCCTGTTTACAAATAGAAAGCATTTAATAATTTAATTTCAATAGTTTTACAAACATCTCGATTGCATTCAAACAACATGCAAATTAAAATTATAAGTTAGAAATTTTATTCATAAAACTAACTGTACTAGTATAAAAAAACATAATAAAAATCTGATATTTTCTTTTTTTAATGACAGTATTTATAAGCCTTCCATTGTGTGATCATAAATTGTAAGGTTTTATCTCTTACGTACTATTCAATTGAATAGAAATCAAATTTAATAAAATTTCTTGTTTTGTAATAGATGTAAAACTAATTGTAAATATATTTACATTTATTATATATATTTAGTAGTAAAAATATACTTAATGCGTAGAAAGTTAAATATTATACTCAGATTTTTCTAAATGATAAAAATGTCCTATTTTACATGATATTTAATCATCAAAGACATTTATGAAGAATGTTATTGAATTGGCCAAACTTTAAAGACTGATGGCAACCATTTAAACAAGCAATATTCGTCAAACAATTCATGGACGTGCTAATAAAATAACACTACCAGCATAATAAAATTAAAAATATGTCCTATAGTTATATATCAATCAAACAAATAAAAACAAATATAATATAAATAAATGTAATCAAACCAATATAATCAATCAAAATGATATCAAATCTATGCTATATCTGCATATATAGGCTATAGCTGTCATAATCAAATCTATAAAACGAAGAGCCCATACGTATGACAGAGGAGTTATGACATAAATACATTTTTTAACAGAAATGGCAGAATGTATGGACTACATAAAAGAACAACAGCCATGAGAAATACAAGCCTCATGCCTGTGATATAATGAGCAGAAGCAAACATGGAAGAATGTGCAGACTATTCAAAGAAGTAACTGTTAATTCCCATGAGTCAAGTTGCTGTTGTATAGTAATTCCCATGAGTCATGCAAATCTTACATCTGAGTCAAGCTAAGCATAAATAAATAC
This sequence comes from Caerostris extrusa, assembly GCA_021605095.1. Lineage (NCBI taxonomy): Eukaryota > Metazoa > Arthropoda > Arachnida > Araneae > Araneidae > Caerostris > Caerostris extrusa. Next base: position 24,514 of record BPLR01012206.1, read on the forward strand.
ATTTTTTCTACATAAATGAAGGATCTATAGGATACTATATGAAAGATACTCAAATTACAAATCGCCCGGACTAATGCAGGCCTCGCACCTGTGACGAAACGAGCACATATAAAAAAAAAATTTTGTTTGTTTGGGACTAATCCTCAGTGTCCTGCATTGCGGGACGGAGAACCCATGAGTAATCTACTCAGGGATGGAGGGAAAGGGGACAGCTTCTGCTGTGATGGAGCACCCGTAGGTAGAAGTCTGACTTGGCTCCGTTGGGACCTACGGCTTAAAGTGGATTCCGAAACACTACAAACATCCATGGCACCGCCGGGACTGTGGCGAAACCTGTGGCGCGAAGCTCCAGAGAGCTAGACACTCGGCCATTCAAGCCCATATAAAAAAGTTTTTATGTGATCAGAAATTGCAGATTGTATGGACAACACAAAGGAATAACTGCCAGGATAAATGCAAGCCTTGCACTTGTGACAACAAGCAGGAATAAGTTCATCTTAATGACAGAAATTATGGAATATATGGACTACTCAAAGGAGTAACCGCCAAAAGTGATGCGAGCCTCACGTCTGTGACATAACGAGCAGGAATAAAAACATTTTATCAGACAGTAACGGCATGATGCATAGAGTACTCAAGAAATAGTCAGGATTTATGCAAGTCTTACGTCTCTGTCATAGTCAGTGGAAATAAATGCGTTTAATTAACAAAAACGACATATCGTTGTACTCCTCAAAGCAACAACCTCAGGAACATGCCCCACTCCCGTAAGGAAAAAGTGAAAGTTATTGGCACAAATACCAGGCATTTCTACCCCGTCCCTAGCAGCAAAGTCCTCGTCATAATCAATAGAATAGAAATCTATAAAAAATCAATCAATAAAAAAAAAGAAATCAATAAAATAATATAAATCAATAGGACTATCGTAGATGAAATCTTTCATATGACCCTATAAGAAAAATTCCATGTTGAGGACAATGCGTCTTAAAATCAATTCTTCTCAACTTCAATGACAACGCTGTCATGCGAATCATCATTTGCTGCAAGTCCGTATATTGTATGACGAAAATTGCTATATTTAATGATCTTCATGAAGCCCGAATCCTCTGTGTCAAAGACTACATGTCTTTCAAAAGACGTTGTTATACACTGAACATGGAGTATTTTCTTCTTTATGAATGAAAATAAAAATGAAAGAAGAGTAAGGATCCACCATGCATTCTAACAAATTATAAAACTGACGGGGAAAAGTTTAATGTTGACAGATGCATTCCTTCAAGGACGGATTGACCCTTAAGGTAGACTTAGTACTTTGCACTTTTTTTCGAACAATTGGACTTTGGAACCGATAATGGGAGAGAAAGAGAAAAAAAGGCAACATGAAAGGTACCAAAGGCGAAAAATGAGTTCCATTTCGAAAGAATGAAAAAAAAAGAACGAATTGGCTTTTTTAAGATGATTCAGTAAATATTTGTTAATTAATGGTGTTATGTGTCGCAATTGTGCAGTTCTGTCTTTGCAAATTTTAATAAATATGACAACTGAAGATTAGGAATCATCATTTAAAGAAACAATGGTTTCAACCATGAAGCAACACTAAATCAAGATCACACATATATAGCCTAACTTTTAACCTTTACTCTTGGCAATTCCAATGTTTCTCAGAATATTTACATTTGTAATACATTATCAGTTTTTTTCTGTATAGGAAATCACACATGTAAGATTAAATTTCTGTGAATTATATTACACTGCTCGTTTTTTATAATTTTACTAGAATATGCGAAACATTGTCTTAAAAAACGTTTGCTTTTTGTTTGACTTACACAAAATCTTTGAGGAACAAAAAAAGAGGAAGATTTAAGGAAAGTTTTAAAAAGCAAACACTTTACGTATCGACCATTGATTATGTAAAACTATGCATATCAAATAATTGTTTAAGAAACAATGTGTTTCTTGGCCATGAAGTGCCTGCATAAAAATATACAACGTTAACAGAAATTAACAATAGTTTTACATTTTTTATTGCAGACTTTTCTTCTTTAATCGTTAAATAGTTTTTTTTAATTATTTTTTTTGTTCTTTTAATGCAGCTTTAAATCCAGTCTCATGCATTTAGAATCTTTTCTAAGCGTTGAATACAAATTAAAATATTATTTTGTATTGTACACTGCAATACTGTTCAATACACTGCAATACTGTTTAATACTGTTCAATACTTACTGTTGCAATCGTTTTTGTACACTGCAATACTTATTTAATAGAGAACTTTTCAAACTTACTGTTGCAATACTTTTACATTTGCAATACTGTTCAATACTTACTGTTGCAATACTTTTGTACACTGCAATACTGTTCAATTTTTACTGTTGCAATACTTTTGTACACTGCAATAGTGTTAAGGCAATAGCCGCGGAAATTTTTCAGTTCATTTTAGACGATCGTTTTTCACTCGGGCGCGGAAGTGTTATTCACTAAAATAGACGCCGATCCCATGATCATCCAACGGTTTATATTAATTCTTTCTTTAGGCGATTTGTGGCAGTCGGGGGGACGAAGCCTGTTTACCGAGTCAGGAGTATTTTGGATTCAGGACTTAGTAGTCGGAATCAAGAGTAATAAAAATTCGACTCCCAACTGTTTAAAAAATATATATATTTTCTTATTTTTCAATTTCTGAGAATCCATAAATGTCAAAATTATAAAAAAATTTTAAGGAGGTAATGCAATCGTATCCTTCCTTGATAACAACCACTAGCAAAGTCAATTACTGCTTTAGAAGCAAACCAAGTCAGTGTGTCTTTTCACAACACTTACAGAGAAAGATCTTATATATTTAAGCTATTTTATTTTTAAAAACAAATAAGATTTAATGTATTACAAATTATAGGATTTTTGTGACGAAAGTGTACGATTTTCTTTTGCTTGTCTTAAGTTATTTTAAAATACTTTTTGGTAACATTTAACTGAGTACACTTATTTTTTATAAGACATAAATATTTTGTAAGCAAATTTAGAGTACTATGGATGTCCTTTAGGTAAATTCAAATATTCATCACCATCATCATCACTGACGCAAACCGCAATATGGAAGGCCAAGGCCGTCTGCTACTGGCAGATTTAGGGACAGAAGATGTTTCATTTTTACAGGTATAACTGTCAGTCCTACGTTCAACGCTCTACAGTCATATTAGACTGGGACTTACGGCTTAAAGTGGATTCCGAAACAATACAAACCGAAAACATGTGACACCGAGGGCCAGAGAGTTAGTCACTCGGCCATCAGGCCCCCAGTTCATTATTTTAATATAAATATATATGATTTTAAAACAATTAAAATTTTATTTGACTCCAACAAAATTCAATACACTGTCAAATGTATTATCAAATGTATGTATGTATGTCATTGTATATATGTATTATCAAATGTATCAAAAATGTCATTGTATCCAAACCTGTGCGACAAATGTAAATGTCATTTGCACCATTTATCACAATGTATTTATTTTTTCAATAATGCAGAAAACAAAATACAACGATTAGAATTTTCAATAACAAAATTGTTGCTTTCGAAGTAAATTGTAGTTCATAAGCAATTTTAAAATGTTTTTTTCACAAATATAGATACTATCTGATAATTTTTTTAAATAAAAATTATTGAAAGAAATCTCTTCCTTCATTATAAAAAAGATATTTTTCATTCAAAGGGGTAAACAGCATTTATATATATATATCTAGTAATTTATTTTCCTGTCATTCATTTAATGTCAAGGTGCCAAAATACAGATAGAAAAGTGTATTCTTTAAAAAAATTGTGAATATTTTATCTAATTATTCTGAACGCAAACAAAATCCATTTGAATGCTTTCAAACATAATGGAAAAAGTATTTTAATTTTAACTTTCATTTGTAATTTACATACGAATAAGCATTTTCAAAAGGAAATTTCTGCGCTTAGTTTTATTTTCACATTCCCTATCAACGCTCAGATTTTAAGAAATATTGGAATACAGTCGCACAAATATAAATCTTTAAAATAATTTTTGTGAATTTCCCCTTAAAACAGTGAAATTTATGATAAAAATTACATTTAAATTGTACAAATTTTCATTTGTTACCTTTTTCTTGGCTGTAGCTGTGTGGTAGAAGAAAATCTGATGTTTAAATAACTAGTTTCTTCCCACGCCATACGCCCACTTCGAAAATATATGCTTCATCCTATTATTTCCTATTTTCTATTTATGAAAAAATATGAACCAAATGATTTCCCAAAATTGAAACCAAGCATAACATCAATGCAGCTTCCTTCAAAAATTTAATACCCAGTAATGATTAAAAGAAAAACAGCATCACCGAATATTTAACTGGAAAATAAATCAAAATTTTACGTTGTTTATTTTTCTAAACAAAAAAAAATCAATCTCAATCTTTAAACAAAGTTTCATGCCAAAAAAAATAAATAAATAAATAAAATTCTCTACTCATTCCTTTCAATCTTTTTCCCATGGGAAACTCAATATTGAATTCAGGTGAATTTAACAGCGGTATTTTTCAGGCCATTCCGCTAAAAGTTATTTTCTTTTAGCTCGGTACCTGAGCAAAAATAATCTCCTTCGAATGGAAGTTTGTTAAGAAAGTTTTCCCCGTGACAGACTTACGCATAATGACATTTGAAATCTCAGCAAATTTTATGTATTTAATTTTTTTGAAAAATGGCATTCCGTGATTTTTAACCGACACATGTGTTTGACATTAATGTCAAAGCAGATGACAGGCAGAGAATTCCGAGATTTTAAAAAGGGAAACGCAGGCACTTTTTATGACTTTTCCAGTTTGAATTTCGAAAACATTCTCCATTTTTCCTTACTTGCCATCGTATGCGAAGCATTTTGTTGTTATATTTTCAGGATTTTTTTTTTTTTTTTTGTTATGAAAGAATAATTTAGTATGTCGTTTATTAGTGAATCAGAATGTCATAATGTAGAAAAGGAATGTTATTTGCAATCATATTTCATTTTAATCGATCGTGAGAATTATGATTACTTATTTTCAGTGAAATTTTCCTTGAGTATTATTTCAAATATGAATTTTATTCAATTCCTTCTAATTCCAAATGGGAGCATCATTATAAGAATGTACAATATAAATTGTATTTCCTCTGTCCCACGATAACAGTAGCAGTTCGTAAATTTAATTTCTCTCATAATAATAATAGCAAAATAAAGTAAATACATTACTATTAAAAGCTAGATATTAAGCAATAAATGGAAAATATGACTCCTAATTTTTTTTTGAGTGTTCAAATAGTTTCTGGATTTTTCAAATCAATTCGTTGATGCATTTTTAACTTGTAGGCAGAATCCCTTAGATGTGGAGCTTTACTATGTCTTTACGTGAGCTTAAAATGGATATGGATTTTTTTTTTTTTTTTTTTCAAAATTCGAAATAATGGAACTTGAATAGCGAGAGCTGCCGATTTAGGATGCCTCTTCTGCATGAAGATGAATATGTCTTAAACACATCCTATAAGGGAATGTGTTTTCTTCTCCATAATCTAGATACCACAGGCTTAAGGTTTGAATCCCGGCAAAGGGATGGATGTTTGTGAGTGGTTCGGAATCCACATTAAACAGTAGATCGTGGTCTTAATAGCCTGAAGTGTGCACAAAATGGCCGTAGAAAGCCTAATAAAAACCAAATCAATCTCCATAATCTCCGCATTTCCGTCCACAATTTTTGTTTTTTCAATGAATCAACTAATGTAAGATTCATCCTAACAGTTATTTCTGAAACCCGGTATCAAATTCTTGGTAGGATAGTTCTGTTGATCTTAAATTGTTTTGCAGCTAATGTGATTGCATCTTTCTGTAACTTTTTGTTTTTCTTTTGATGCATCAAGAACTGGAGAATCACAGCTCGATCTTTGCTTGAAAATTCTTTTTTTTTCTTCAACTTTTACAGTAAGTTGACAATCATCTGAAAAAAAATTAGAAATCAGAGGACAAAATTAAAAATAATTATAGTTCGTAAACAATAAAAGTCAACCTGAAAATTAAAAGAGGACACAAAACAAATATCAGATATCATGAAACGTTGATGACTTCACAGTTTTGGGCAATAACAAAACTTAAAGCTGCTTTTTAGCCAATAATTTCCCTTTTAAATATTCTTCCTACTAAATATTCTCTTGCGCTTAATAATTTAAGTGGCAGAAGGTGTATTTGTTGACACTTTTAAATTTAAATTTTTATTTTTTTATTTTATATTTATATATATTTTTTAAAATTTATTTTTTCTTTTTTTTTTTCGAAAAGGTTTTCAAAATGTTTAAAGTGCAATGCTTTCGATACATAAAAAGTGTTTTCTAAATGCACAAAATTCAAGTGATAATTGTATTTATTTCAGCTTTGTTTTCACATTTCTTGCTTACGTCACCAAATTAAGAGATTTTGTTAATTTTTTTCTGCCGTAATTTAATACTTTCAAACAATAAATTTTTCAAGAAACTATTCATAAAATTAAATTTCAATAAAATAAAAAAGAATAAATGTTTTGTAAATAAAAATAATGAAAAATATAAAAATAAAATAAAGAAATGGAAATTTGAAAAAATATTATCAAATTTTAATTTACTTTTTTTGCAAAGTGAGCTTCTTATTAATAGCTTATTAATTTAATTTAATTGTTCTCAATAATATAAGAATACGAATTGCTAATGTAATGCATCAAAATAATTATAAATACTCAATGTCGGTTTTATCTTTTCTTAACATTTTTCAACATAAGAAAGAAATAGTTTTTGTTACTATTATTACACATTTTCTAAGTGCCAATTGAAAATAAAAAATGTATATGAAATACTTCAAATAGATTATCTATATATATCTATATATAAATATACATATAATTCAATAGAATACATTGAAATACTATTAGAAATAAACATTCAATGTAATTAAGAACCAATGAGAATAGTATTTCAAAACTCATTAATTAGCTTAATGAACTGGCAGCAATTAAATGCTATAATTGATGAAATCAATTTTATATAATGTCCATTATAGTCTGAAGGTCAGACTAGTAGCCCAATATCGTCACTGCTACATGAATTACTAAGCACATTAAAATTGAGTTATGTTACCATACCACAATTGCAGGATAATCCCATTTATCTGAAAACTCGAATCCTTCACTTAGAGTAATGCATCAGCTACCGATAGATTTTCAACAGGATATACTGCTTGTAGAAATACACACTACTACTTGTAGAACTACATTGCATAAATGTTAAAGTGATCTATAACCTTCTAATACTACATTTGTACGTAAGAAGCTAATACATTTTTTTTTTATTAAAAATAGGTTTTATAAAAATTTTAAGTTCAATTCATTTATCAAAAGCCTAATTTTCCATTTATAAGATAAAAGAAAGGCTTTTTTATTTTCCTTTTAGTCCATAGAAGTCCTTTACAAACTTAATTGCCTAAAATAAATACTTGTAGTTTCGAGTTAAAATTATTTTAAGCATGTTTCAAAAGCAATGCAAATTAAATTATAATTTAAATTATTTCAAGAAATGTTAATTTCTTGCAATATTTTATTTCTTCGTCTTACCAGACAAGCAAATTATAATTTTATTAATAAAAAAATTTTTTATTAATTTTTAATTGATTCAACTTAAAAATAATTTTTCATTAAAAAAAAGAAATTATATTTAGTAAGTTTTTAAAAAAAATACAAACAATTGATATTTTTTTTATTTAAAATATATTAAGATTAAGAAATAACTATTTCTTTATTTTTACAACATTATATCTTCCTTTTTTTTCCTCATTGTATATCATGTTTCTGAAACTTTGCAACACCATGAAGGAATCGTCATAATTGAATGCAATTTAATACAGTTGAGTGGTAGTGGTACAAATAAATGATTAAATATTCAAAGCAAACAAATAATAACAAAGATCGGAATCAGTATTTTCCGTAGATACATGCCGCAATAAGTGACACGCCGTGGCATGGAGTCAAACAAATTTTGAATGTCTGCCTGAGGAAGAATTCCATATTGTTTGTATGCGCAAATAAAAGTTCGTCAATCAGAAGCAACAGGACGGATCACGAGCGAGACGCCGACCAACGAAATCCCACATATGCTCAATCAGCGACATATCCGGGGAATACGCAGGCCAAAGAAGAAAAAATATGCCGCGTTTTTGAATTATTTAACAGTCCTCGCGATGGGAGGGCAAAATTGTCCTGTGTGAAATACAGCGCCTGGCAACTTTGAAGAAAAGGAACAATTGTAGAACTTCATGATGTACCCCAATAACTTGGGTGTTCGTCCACTGTGGTGTTTCATAATGCACTAACCGGAAGGTGGCGAATTAAAACCGGCATAACAAGCGTCTGACATGAATGCGGCTATCATGGTACCACAAATTAAAGCTGGGATTCGTCAGAAAACATGACGCGCTGCCAATCAGCAAGCCAGTCTCTATGCTGAAAATTTTAGCAGCAGGTGGAGATTTTTTAGCGTGAGAGGGATCCTTAAAAAGGAGTTTATGCGCGCAGTCCACACTGCAGCAGACGTTCCAATTGATAAGCACAAAATGAAACACCTGTAGTTATTGACCACTGTGCTGCTAATTGAATAAACAGCTGTAACGGACCGTCAGCGCATGCGGAACAGGTGTTTCATCGCGAGCTGACGTCAAATATTCGGGGTCCAATAGATTTCCGAGTTGTCCGACACTTCCGTCCACTGCTTCCGAAGACGCAACACTGTATTGCTGCTACGCTGCACACGAGCGGCTACTGCACGATAAGGCAATCCAGCTCCACCAAGGCAGATGATTCTCAACCGTTCAAACTTGTAATTTGTTCAATTCTCGCAACATCTTTCATCGAAAGAATAAAACGATTGAGCTAACGTTTACCACTAGCAGATAACCACCGATAACCAAACGCCTCGCTACAGCCGTCTATTTATTCGGATCCATCCGCCGTTCAGAGGGCGCTATAAAATTGCATGCGCTACGGATTTGAAATTTTTAATCATTTGCATATCATGCAAATAAAAAAAATTTGATTTCCTGAAAATTTCAGCTCCCTCGCGTAAGTTCTTCATGGTGTTGCAATTTTCACAAACATAGTTTATATGTTTAATTTAGCCAAAAAAAATACACATAAATTGAAATCTTCATGCTGTTCAACATGTATCGTTATATAATTCTTAGTTAATATTTGAAAACATATTTAATGGAAAACCTTTTGATTAAATGTCATGCAATTAATTGTTATAATATTAAGTTCTATACTCATCATACTAGAGGAATACCCTTGAATGGAATTTTGAGTATTAAATTTATAATTTATTATATTCGAATTAAAAATTTAAATACAGTATTAACCATTACAGCAATACTTATTGGTGTAAAAAACACTTTTAAAAATTTAATTAAAAAATCAATTAAAATATATGGCGCTCAGCAAAAAAACAAAGAATATTCTATAATATTCTGACACTATTTTATATTACATAATAAAAATTAACAAAAAAAATCTAAGATGTCTTAACAAAATTTATGTATATATAACTCGTTGCATTTTTTAAAACTGTAAATAGCTGTATATTCTAAATGCATTATTTTCTTCCCTAATTTCCCATTACTATCACTAGCATGTATATATTTTCTTGTTTATGTATTATTTTTCAAACATTATCTAGTTCTCTGAATTTTTGTAGATGTGAAATAAAAAAGAAATAAATAAAAAAAAATATAAAATATTATAATCTTCTTCCTCCAATAAAAAAAAAATACACTTCTAGAGACTAACACTATTATTTTCGTCTTCGTCGAATCAATCAGACTTAGCGTCCGATTTCTTTACAATGATTGCTAACATCCAGGACAACTTACAAATTCCTGATTCGTTTTTTCATCCCCAATTTGCCACCAGTAGGTCATCATTAAAAATCACTTTTATATTCATGTCATTAGTGTAACAGCTGAATAACTGACCGGCGACTTAAATAGAAATAATATTGGGCATCATGAAGAACAGCATTGAAGAAAGAAAAGAAAATAATTACTTCAAAAATCACAGACAAATTTTTATTATTTATCGGGATTATTTTTGAAAAAAATTATAAAAGTTCAAATTACAGGTCTTAAAAAGATACCAGAGGAGAAAAAACTGGTCGTCTGAAGCACTGTTGGCAGTAAGACTGTGGCGTTTCTACCTCTTTCTGTATATTCTGCAATTGTTTTTTGCCTTTAACTGACTTTACTTCGAGATTGTTGGTACAGACCACAGAGCAGTAATAAAATATCGCCCATCCACCTATTCTAAAAAAAAAGCAGAAAGTCGGGACAAACATCTTCCGTCCTTTTCGTACTAGAGTTGGCATTATGTCGTCTCTTTCCTTCTTTTCCTTAGTGTATTTATTTAGAAAACGTAAACATGTTCTGAGCATTTTAAAATTCTCTAAATTCCCAGAAATGCCTAAAATGCAGAAAGGGGGAACCTCAAGTCATGCATTTATTTAACTATATGCTTACTAAAGATTAATAGTAAGCTTTTCGTAATGTTTTATTCTATTTTATACAAAAGGATCAGAATTATAAACAAAATAACATTCCTTGTATCTATTTTATAAGGACTGTTATTCTGTTTATAATTCTGATCCTTATGTATAAAATAGAATGAAACATTGCGAAAAGTTCATATAAAGGAATATTTTATTTTTTTAATCATTTTGGGGGAAAAATACACTAAATGTATTAATGGAGTATAAATGAATATAAAGGAGAATGAAAAGAATATTTAGAAAAATAAATTAAATTCCCATTTATTTAGAGTTAAATAAATGAAATATTTCTTTGGAAATCACTGTAAATAGTAGACTTTTTGTCCCCTTCGCGTCAATAGCATATAGTGTGAATGGCAGACAGTGAAGATTCTTATAAAGCTATCATCGAGCTGAACTACCAAACCATGAAATACATGCCTAAAACTAATCCTAAATGAATGCAGCATATTCCACAGTACAATATAAGCTCATTTTATTTCTTTGTAACACAAGTCAACGAAGCGACTAGTCATGTACAAATGAATGGCGGAGTGACCAGCCTTCCTGTCACTGCTGACAGTGGATTGTAAGGGGCTATTGTAAAAAAGTCACATGAGAATCGTATTTGATCCAATCTGACAACCCCAATCTGTATTTCATTATTACTGTAGGGTAAAGGCGCATCACATGCCAGGCCACGTTGATATTGACGAAAGCTGTATGTATGCCCCGATGTACTTAAAGGGGAGAGAGGCAAAAGACAACCGAAAACTTGTCAAAAGCTTGTCAGGATAAAGCTTCAGTTGAAGAGTGTATTAGGCAGGACAGACATGACAAAAGCGGTTTGAGCAACGGATGAAGAGCAGAGCGATCAAGAGATCAGGTTGTTGGAATGATTCAATGAAGCATTGTCACGTTAGATTTTCAGATTGTTTTGTTTTAAAGTGGGATTCATTGCTAATATTCCTCAATAAATTGAGCCTTTTGCATTGAAAGCTTTGAGCCTTTCCACAGAAGACCTATCCGTATTCTATACAATCCAATAATCTAGTTTTCTCAACCACATTTTCTTAACCAAGTTCCACAGAGACCTGTTACTCTATCCAAACTTGTAGATTTAGCTATTCTTAACAGCAGAATAGTAAGTCTTTTCATAAAAGTTGGAATAAATGTCTCTCCTGGCCTATAAGATATATATATAGGTATATATATATATATATATATATATATATATATATATATATATATATTATACTGTGTATATCATTGTCGCATAAAATGTATATTTGTTTCATATTATCGTATACCATTTCCAGTACTATTTGTATAACATGTTAGATTTTTTATGCAATTAACAAAGCCTCGTTTTAAAACTAAAACAATTCTGTGTTTCTTGCAATATGTTCCATAATTTAGAAATCAACCAATCAGTTTAACACCATGTTCTCAACTTTGTTTACCAATAGATTTCACTAGTTTTTTCCCTTTTAGCTGTTCTTTTTTTCAGTCAATAGCAGTTGCTCAGGGATTTTCGGAACTCGGACTATTGATGCTCTTTTTGTATAAGAGTTTGTCGAAGATTCTTTTCGAGCTACTACGATTTTTGCTCAGTAGACAAAAGACTGTTGGTAGAGAACTGACATATTTTTTTTTTGTATCATTCTTTGAATGTATTTTGTTTGTTCTTTTCGACTTACGGTATTGTAAGTATTTCTTACCGAACCGTAATTGGATAATTCGAGCTAAAGCAGCTAATAGTAGAGCATAAATCTGTTGTTCTAATGCAGCTGGCAATACACAGGCATATTATTCCATAAGCAAAGGTTGCGCCTCTATTACGCAGAGGGCATGTGTAGCTTGAATATATGCTACTAACGTGAATAACACTACCCCACAATGCTATTAAACTCGCACCTACGGTTTAAAGTGGATTCCGAACCACTACAAACATCCATGGCCCCACCGGGACGAGCATAAATCTCAAAGTCAGATCAAACAATGGCAAGTCTGAATCTTTTGTATTATTTCCGATATACTAGAATTGGAATGGAATGCCCGGAAATGTGCTGATTACATCAAATGAAAGTAAGCATAAATTAATAAATAATTAATACCTTTAATTAATATTTTAAACAATTGTTATTTTTGAAACAGTTTTTTCGCCCAATTCAGCACATATGAAAGAGAATATTTAATTCAAATGAGTAATATGAATTAAATATATATTTAAAAGTAAATATCACATTTGATTTCAAAGTGGTGAAACATGTTTCACATCTCTTCTGATTTCGGAGTAACAACGCCCTCACAACACTCTACGATCATATTAGACCGGAGCTACAGTTTAAAGTGGATTCCGAACCACTACAAACATACATGGCACCGCCGGGACTCGAACCCGAAACCTGTGGTACAGAGCGCCAGCCACTCGGCCATTCAGGCCCCTTTTTTTTTCTAATGATAGAAATCAACAAAAAAAAAATGAAAATCCATAGACATCGAAAAGTCCACATCTGTATAAGCTTTCGCTAATTATGAATATTGTTTCGTGAAATTTTTATTAATCAAGTTCCTAATTAAAAGCATTTCTCCCTTTTCTTCTTTCACTATGACAATAAACTGAACTATAGTATACTATATATAATGATGTTTGTAATTTAAAATTGTAATTCTTAATGTAATTGACGTATTAAAATAGGAGTTTCTAAATGTCTTTATTTAAAATGTGTTGTTATAATACACAAAACTTTTGATTTCAAAAGGTTGAATAATATATTGCTTTTGATTTCACAGTGCTGGAACACGTTACACATCACATTTGATTTCAAAGTTTTGAAACATATTGTGCATCACTTACGATTTCAAAGTGTTGAAACATACATCACTTTTGATTTCAAAGTGCTAAACCATGCTACATATTGCTTTTGATATCCGAATCAATTTTTTATAAGATTTTAAAAATGTATAATTTCTCATAATTTTTACAAATCAAATTTTTATCTTTTTCTAATAATAGAAATCAAAAACAAAATCCATAGACATCGAAATATCCACATCAGTTTAAGCTTTCGCTGATTATGAAATGTGTTTCGTCAAATTTTTATTAATTAAATTCGTAATTAAAAGCATTTCTCCATTTTCTACACCCTGGAAATATGAACTAATAATGCTGACTGTAATTTGAAAATTTATTTTTTAATGTGATTCAAGTATGAAAACAGGATCTTGTAAATGTCTTTATTTACCCGTAAAAAACTTCCATTCTGGAAATATTCCAAGCACATTTAAAGAACAAAAAGACATTTTGATATAAATTTTGAATGCAAAAAAATGTAAAACAGTTTTTGAAGTAATAATGAAAATTCTTGAGTTGCACTTGCGTTTTAATTAATATTCTAAGAAAGAAACGAATTTGTTAATTTAATGTTTTATTAATATTTTATTTAATAAATAAAACGAAAACTGTTGTGCAATTTTTTTTTCTTTTCTATAGGCAACTAAAATATTGAAGATTCTTTTTATCAATTAAGAAAACCGGACTACTAAAGTGTATTACTTCACTTAAAACCCTGCTTAAATAATTAATAGCAAAAATAAATTAAATAGAAAGTAATTGTTAAGAACAAAAAAAGTAACCAAAATTTCGTCATTAAAGAGAATATTTAAAGATTTTTAATTGATGCAGTTCTAAATTCCTGGGATATTTTAGGACTAAGAATAAATTCTTTTAAGTCCAAATTTTTATCGTAGATGATTAAAATTAAACACCATAATTAATTTTTTATATAATATTTTAATTGTATCTTTTTTGTATTCTATTTTCTCTATCTGTCATTAAATTACTTCATTATCCATTTAAGAAAAATAAAGTTTTTTATTTTATTTTTTTCTATACCAATTCAAATAGTTTAATTAATGGCTGAGATTCTCAACAATTAAGAAATATCGAGATGATATAAATATACATACATATTAGAGGATGATTATGAAAACATTTTCCTATATATGAGTTGCCAGCTATCATACCGTCCACAGAAACAAATCACAATTTTGGTTTAAGGTATTTTAAGTTATGTACTCAATCATATGGAGAACAACAGCTAAAAACTAATAGTTACTTTTACAGTGAAAAAAAATTTCGAAAATTTCAAAAGACAACACTTACTTCTTTTTTAACTTTAGCATGCTATCTTCGTATCCAAAAACCATACATAGTGTTGAATCAATACCTGTAGCATGAAAATTGCAGGCCCTGACAGGCTAAGAAGAAAAGAAAAAATAATCAATAAAGCAGATAAGCAATTTAAAGCAAAAACATTCTGAGGTCAGCATACGTGACCTCCTTCACGTATGATGACACTTTACATGCGACAGATGGTGGATAGCAGTGAAGCACGTACCATGGCAAGAGGAATCTATTGCATCTGGCGTCTGATGGCATCTTTCAACAAATGCAGATTGCTGATTGCACGCATACACTTTGGATTTAACAGCATACACTTTGGACACCACAGCAAGAAATTCATCGAAGTTTGAAATTCATCGAAGGATCTTGGAGGCCCCGGTAACGAGAAATGGCGGCAGGTAACTCCGTCACCAAACTATTGTGTTGGGCAGCGTTTTAAAAAAGACATGTGGATGAGCACAATCTTGCATCCACACAATATCAGATAAAGCATTTCACTCTTGCAAATCAGAATGAATTAGTCAAGATTTCTATTTAACAAGTGTACGCCCTTTTCTAGACGTTCTACAGTAATCTTTTCAAAAAAAATTGAGGATGAAGGAGCTTGTTATACAGCACCACAGTCACTTTCTACGTGTAACCGAATAGAAACCACATATGGTGGTAACAAGGTAACATGCGTAATTTTTCTTAAGCTTAAATTCATTCTTTAAGCCTAGTTTCACTATCCTTTAGCATTGGTTTTGTGTATTTATTTGCTAAAATAAATGGGGATTTTTCTCAGCTTGCTATACTTACTTTCTTTTTTATACTTTTTTTACTGTACTTACTTATAATGCAAGCAGTTCTTCGAATTAACGATACCAATTAATGAGAAATGGGCTTCCTCCGTCCATAGAATGAGTAAAATCTAGATCTTATCATCGTCATAGCGGATGAGAAATTCCTTCACGAAATCTAGTTGTAGTTGTTCGTCACACGCTTGCAAACATCTAGACACGTTGGATCCGATACGAAAACATGTTTAGAACAGAGCTCATAATCCTGCTGATGGTAGAATTCGGCAACTGAAGAACGCATGAAACACAGTTTGCACTTGCAAAATATAATAATTTGTATTTTACATATTATTCATCATTACAAAAGTTTTTTTTTGCCAAAGAAATAAAGTTAGTGATTCGTAGAGTTATTAAATTCCTTTATCATCATTGGCGAAATAGCCCAGTGAGGGCCAAGGTCGTCTACCTACTGGTAGATTTCGAGACGAGAGATGTTTTTCTTTTTACGGGGTAGGAGGGTTGTCAGTCTACGCCCAACGCTCAACAGTCATGAAAGACCGGGACCTACGATTTAAAGTGAATTCCGAACCTTTACAAACATCCCTGGCACCGCCGGGACTCGATCCCGAAACCTGTGGTACCGAGCACCAGAATTCTTAATTCCTTACTTCCTCGATATATATATATATATATATATATATATATATATATATATATATATATATATATATATATATATATATATATATATATATATATATATATATATATAAATATTGCAATTATAAATACATGATTTTTTGTAATGATTTTACTTTAAGGGAGCATCTTTAAGAAGTGAACGATTTCATATTATAAGATACGAAATGAAGGAACAATTTTAAACGTTCTTTATGTAAGAATGGAATTCTTTAACCTTATTTTAAATATATGGGGATTTTCCGGTCCAAGTGATCCTGTCGCCAAACTTCGTCGGCTGTCGCCAAAATGGCGATGATTAAATGTACAGCAACCCTTTTATGACAGGATTGTCCGGTTTTTTATGACGAGCTGCCCGGTTTATGATTATCTCAATTTTAAATGACCAGCGTTGGTGTGCGTGCTTGCCTGGTGCTTTTTATTTTCTTTTGTGGGAATCTACAATTTTCATATTATTATTATTTTATATGATAAGATTTTACTGCCGTCATAATCAGAGTAGAAAAGTACATTTATGTTATTTATTATGATTAGCCCGAAGGTCTAATGGCTAGAGCCTGGTACCACAAGTTTCGATTCGAATCCCGGCTGTGCCTTGGGTGTTTGTAATGGTTCGGAAGCCACTTTAAACCGTATGTGTAGGTCTCATAAGACTGCATGGTTTTGGGAGTAGAGATAGCAAACCTACCCCTTAAAAAAACATCTTCTATCTCGAAATCTACCAGTAGGCAGGCGGCCTTGGCTCCACAATAGGGCTGTTGCGACGCTGATTTTGCTGCTGATGATTTCATATTATTATATTTAAAATTTAATATCGAATATGCATAATTCTTAATAAATTCATTCTTTAAGCCTAGTTTCACAATTCTTAACATCTGCGTTGCTGATTTAATTGCAAAAAGTTAAGTCTGATAAATTATTATTTCTATATATTTTAATATATTAAGTTTATTTATTTAATTAATTCTATGAAGATAGGGAGGAAATCGTCATAAAACGAGGAAGCCTTTGAATCGTAAGTTTCAGATTTGTAAACTAAAGAATTTCAGAAATACGGTCTCTTCAAAAAGATGCGTCTTACACAACACGTTAGCACAACATATTATTACTTTATTACATTATGAAATTTAGTGCCTGATGGCCGAGTGGCTCGCTGTACCACAGGGTTATTGTCCCGGCAGTGCCATGTATCTTTGTAGTGGTCTGGCATCCCCCCTTAAACCGTAGGTTACGGCTGTGCAGCAGCCCTTGCTTATGGCATAATGATTAACTGTCTCTGTACTGCCAGCTGCATTAGAACAACGTATTATTAGATTTATTTGAATGTCTAGAAATTTAACATAAGCTCATCACATATAGTTGCATTTTATTTTACACGAATTAAGACGAACAGTATTTCCAAAAATTTATTTCTTGTATATGATTTAGTATTTTTACATCTTTTCTGTAACCGATTTTTACATTATACGCAAAAGTAAAAATTAGAAAGAAGAATATTCTAGAAATTTAAAAATTGAAAATTTTAGAAATTTAACGTGAGCACACCACATATAGCCACGCCTTTTTTTTTTTACACGAATTAAGGAGAACAGTTATTTCAAAAATTTATTTCTTTTAATATTATTTAGCATTTTTACATCTTTCTTTTTAACCGATTTTCTACATTATACACAAAAAGGATAAAAACGTTAACTCATAATAGTTATTATACGTTAAAAGTTCCAAACATCAATTGATAGCTTATAGTGAGCGTTATCTATACTTTAGTTTTCATTTTTTCCAAAACAGCTTAATCGCTTCATTTCCTTTAGAATGTATCTTTCAACACAATAGTCTGGTTTGTTATGAGATTTTTTTCTCCCCTGGAGTGATATTACTACGATATCTATCAGCGAACTTTGCTGGTAGGATGCCAGAATCAATTCGCGGCTAATTTTCACCAGTCAAGTATCACGGATACAAGTACATTGTGTGTTGGTAAACTATGTATTGTACTAAATAGACACGATTCTTCGGTATTTTAATGCATTTCATTCTTTTAATTTATGTTTATGTCCCTGTTATCATTCATGGATGAATGTTAAAAAGTTTCATTTTTTGTAATTGGACAAAGCAGGTCAAATCTACTAATTAAAAGCAGGCAAACCTGTCATTTACTAAATTTCTGGACATAGCACTGTAATAAATGTAATTTATTTAATGAATCAAATTATTTTTATATAGCAATAAATAATAATTACTATAATACTCAAATTATAAAATTAATAACATCAGCGTTTCGGCAGAAAAATCTATTGAAAATATATCTATCTCATCAAAATTACAGCCCAATCCTTTGTATGCATGTAATTAATACTATTTTATAAGCAAAATATGTCTAATTTTATTTACAATATTTTATTTACGGACAATCTACTTTTTTTTTAATTATACATTTCCATTTGAGATTATTCTCTAATCTATAAGATTCTTAGCAGAACACGGCATACGTTGTCCTGACAAAAAGGATGCATTGTAGAAAATTAAATATTGTAAATACATTCTGTATGTTCCAATATAGGTGCATGCTCATTTTCATGGATATCGTTCGAACGGTTTATAAGATTAAATGCTGCAGCACCCTCTAGTGGCAAAGTCACAATAAAGTGGATAGCACGAACCTATTTTCCATACTGGAATATATATTATTACCCATTTTCATAGCGATAAGTTTAATGGTATAGGAGTTGATAAACTGCAGCACCAACTAGTGGCGATTTACAACAAAGGGATAGCCTAAAAACATTATCCATGTTTTGTCAAACTCACACAAAACATTTCATCAAAATCGGTCGAGCCGTTTAGGAGGAGTTCAACAACAAACAAAAGTACAGAAGAATTCGATTGCAGCACCACCTACGGGGGGTCCAATTGTGAATCTAAACTATCCAGGGACCAACTAAAACACACAGATCATCAAATTCATCAAAATAGTCCAGTAGCTTAGAGGAGTTCAGTGAAAAACACAGATACAGAAGAATTATATATATAAAGACATCCAACGAATAATAATACCGTCTTAAAAGATATCTCTTTCGATTCATCAAAAGACCCAAATCTTTCTGTGACGTCACTTTCGTCCCCAAAAAACCTTCAGCTACTAATAATAAAAATTCTTTCCTTACCAGCGTCGCGAAATTTTGAGAAAAAAAATATTATCAACGTAAAACGTCTCATGTGACTCTTATAACTAATTTCTTGAAAAGAAAAATTTTTTTATTCTCGATGTAAAAATATATAAAATCTAATAAAGACGCTTTTTCCGAAATTTATCGTAAGTCTGCCTCATCAATAAACGTTTCATATGCTTGTTTGAATACGTTAATACAAAGTAAAGAAGGCACATAACTCGAGCAGGATGGCTCGTATCCATCAAAAGTTTGTTCCTGCGCTTCATGTTTTATTCAATACATTTTCTCATTTTAAGTTTAGAGAAAAGTTCGTCATCTTTCCTTTATGAGCAAATAAAATCCACTCGTATATTTAATAAAGGGTTTCAGTTTTCTCAATCGATTTTATGGGGACATAATCAATTATTGAAATTCTAAAAGTCAGCGCACAAGAGTTCTGTTTACCATTTTGATGGAAATTCGTTACGGATTAAATTACATAGAAGTAAATTCTAAAATGGGACTTTATGCAGGATGAATAAAAAAAAAACAATGCATAATAAAGTAAGATCCAATAATAAATGGTAACAAAATATATAATAGTCATTAAACAGTTCGGTTTCTAAAATTAATATTTTTTTGATAAATTGTGTGAATTTTTTTATAAAATTCATGAAATAACTATACATTAAATAACAAAATATCTAATCCTTCAATATGGTGTCTAAAAATATGATTATTTAAGGAATTGCTGTATTTAAATATAATTTTTTTGTATTACAATAGCATTTTAGATACTTCTGAAGGATGTATCTGATCTTTAAACTGTAAAAAATATGATTCCTTAAAACATTGCAGTATTTAAATAGAATTGTTTTGGTATTACGATAGCATTTTAGATATATTTGAATGGTACATCTGAAAATCTTTTATATATATCTATTCAAGCATTGCTAAAATAGCTATTTCGGATAATATATAAATTTAGTAATGTCATTTAGGAACTAGTTATTTCCTAGTTATTTAAGTAAACATTCTAGGAGAAATAAATTCTAGGAGAAATAACATTCTAGGGATAACATTCTAAACTAAACCTAAACCAAGTGTCTAGATTTTTATAAATATTCATAAATTTTGAAGCAATTAATTCTTTTTAAAAAATATAACCATGTTACCAGTTGGATTAATGATTCATATAAAATGAAAATTTTTTGAATTTTTGTGTAAATAGTTTCTTTAAAATTTTGCGATATCTAATTTTCAAATCAATCTATCTAATTTTCACATCACTTCGTTTATGCTCATTTTAATTGTTATTTTGAAACTGTATTTCTGTATATAGTGCATATTTCATTTTTCAATTATTTTATTATAACTTATCTAGCTTATTGTATCAACTAAATCACTCTATTTTACTGTTATTTTCTATCCTTTATTTTTTATGTACCTTTTCTACGAAATAGTTCCAGATATAAATAACTGCAGATTAAATTTAAATGGGCTTTTTTTTTAATATAAGCAAAATCATTTATTTTATTTAAATTTTAATCGCACAATTGTCGTTCATTACAAAAATTAAAAAATTCATACGAATATTTAAAAAAAAAAATATTTCAGTATAATCCAGAAAATGCACATTGCCTGTTAAAAATTTCAAAAATTCTAATTACACAAGTTTCTGAGAAAAGGTACATCCAAAAACCGAAATTTTAATATTGCAAATAAAGAAGGTACCGAAACCCGTTAATTGATTCAAACTTTAAATCGATGTGAAGTCATCCTTGCATGATGATCGGAGGTGAGTGGGCCACTCGCGTGGTAATTAATCTCTCACTTTTGGTAAGCTGGACGTCGCTGTGGGGCGAACCAAACGCCAGCACTCAATGGAAGACGCTCAGGACTCCCCATGAAAGGTGTTGGGACTTTGTGCTTGAGCACGTCTACCTCGAAAATAAATGCAAATTGTAGATCATATAATAATTTATAATATTAATATATACATATTTGTGTGTTGTCAAAATAATAGTTAAATTATTTTATTTTAAACAATATACACATATTTAAGATAAATACAAAATTTAAATTTAATTAAAATTTAAATGTGGAGCAATGTGGTTTCATTTGTTGAGTAATATCGGAAAAATCTGGTTTTGATGCTCCCTCGAGTAATGTATTGATGCCCTCCAGTTCCTAGTATAGTTCTAGCACAGATTTTTTATTATTTTTATTCTTGTAATTGATATGAATTGTTGTCATTGCTGGAAACGTTACTCCGCTATGTATGCAAAAATCAAATTGTAAGATTGCATTCGTTGCTGTGCTTACTCAATCTGGATATTTGGTTATCAAACATTTACTGTGTATGGAGACTTTTTTTCTTTCAATTCGTATTGTAACGTTGTTCTTTATAACTTGTTAATTAGTTGTTCTGGAGCTGCAATTAAAATATTATAAATTTTTCCATTTTTAGCAAACGGGTTCATGACCCATTGAATTTTTTTTTTTTTTTTTATTCCGCAAAAGAATCCTGCCTTCAATTTTTTTGTGTACCCCAAATATCATCTTGAACGAACTTAAAAGACTACTGCTCTAATGCTGTAGTTGCCACTGCTTCAGTGGGGTACAGTGGGTAGTGATCTCGGAATCCTGCCTGCCAAAACAACCCTGACAATGCAAAAAGCTACAGCATCGTGTCCATGTCCAACCTCTGCGGTTCATCATATTTCTTTTAAATTAAGGATTTTTAAACCACAATAATTAGGAATGTCGCAGCGGTGAGGGTTGTTGAAGGTGAGCCATCTGGAACCTCCGCTCAGGTGAGGATCTCAGTGGTAGTTGCAGATACACAAGATAAAACCTTGAGGATTGAGGCGGTAGAAGGGTTCCATGTGAATAGCAGTTGAAAATTGGTCATTCGGCCCTAAGGGGTGATTTTAGTTTGTCCCTCTAATGTCTTTTTTTGTACACTTTGAGCTAATTAGACAGGGACCTACAGTTTATGTCCTACAGTGTTAGTGTTAGACTACACTGTTAGTGTTAGCCCTACAGTGTTAGTCCATGCTACAGGCCAGGATTCGATCCTGAGGTGGGAGAGACCCGTTCTAAACGAGACATTGACACAGCAGCCATAGTAGATAGATTTGTTTCGCTGCTGAACTGAAGGAAATGCTTTACTAATAAGTCAAAGTGAAAAATATAAACTCATTCTAGGATAAAAAAGTAAATCTGTGATAACTAAGCGAAGTACTACTTTTTACAACACGGTAAAGTAATTATGCATACATTTTTCATTGTGCCTAAGTTTACTTCTATTAAGGTAAATTTTAAAGGTTGAGTAATGTACATTTCTCAAATGTTATCTTTCAAAACTGTATTTTCAATACCTGTATATTTTCAATATAAATATTTAATTACCTTGGAAGTAAAATAAATAACCCTACTAAATTGTGAATCTAGTTATTGGATTTTTTCTTCCTTTTTTAATTTTAAAAATTTAATAACATTTTGTAGTAGATGTCGTTTGTTTATGCAGCTGGTTCTGGGTGTGATTGGGTTGAGACACAGATTTAAGAATACACAGCTTTATTAGCAAGCATGTAAGCACGACAGAAACATTACAATCAACTACAAACAATATTTATCATTCAGCATGTAACACATTTAAAGACATCTGAAGAATTCCCTTTCGGGTGGCGGCCTCCCACTAGCGCTATCCCAGGCTTCAGGTTCGAATCCTGGCGGTGGTATGGATGTATGTGAGGGGTTCGGAATTTACTTTAAATTGTAGGTCCCGGTCTGTTTAACCCAAAATTGTGCACAAGATGACCGTAGAGCTACAAACCAATCCTCTCGGGAGAAGAGATGGTAACTAATGGCAGCGCCGGTTTCGCCGTACTCCCTCTCGGGTGAGAGTCTCGATGCCAACTGCCGATTTCCTCTGAACGCCGCAAGGGGAGCCTTTGCAGTGTGTAGGAGGGAGCACGGTTACAATTTATAATATTTTCTTTCAAAATATATGCATTTGTAAAATTAGCTATTTTGTTTATTATCAACAATATGAATATTTCATAGCCACTACTGATTGCAAATTTGTATTATTACATAATTAATTACCTAATGAATAATTTATAAATTTTCAAAATGAATAAAAAAGTGAAACTAAGGTTACCAATTTGAATGACAAATAGATTATTATGAAAAAAAAATCGTTAAATTTTTTTTTCATAATTATTTTTCTAAGTCAAATATTAAACTTTCTTGAAAATAATCACTTATGACATTGGCAATGAAGCCTTATAAAAATTACTCTCTTCCATGTATATTTATATCATAATGAAAGTAATTTTTTTATCCAATTCTACATGGGAATACCGACAACCAAACTAGAGTTTGCGAAGATGAATCTCCCTCTCCGAGCGTCGTTATTATTTTTGCATTCTATCGAAGACACGCCGCTGACCAGATATATTAAACTCAGCGCACATATCCATCATAATTATAATCCATCATGAGTTGTCAAAACAACGAAGTGAACGAGAGCGCACTAACAGGGCGAAAGTATAGCAGAACGTCGACAGCTGGTGGATCCCCAAAGACACGTAGCAGAAAGTCGAGAACATCTAGAAAAGTGACGAATATAACTTATTAGAAACGCCTTTGAAATCTAACGGCAGCAGAGTGTTCATCAAATGTGTTCTTAAAGATATCGCATTTGTAATATGAAGATGAAAGAAATAATGCGTCCAACCAAAAATGCATAAATTGTGCATTTTAATAAAAGAGACAGAAAGAAAGAATAAAAGAAGAATATTAAGTTTTAATAAAACTTCTTTCTCGTTTTCCGATTAATATAAATCTGAAAAATTTATCTAAAAATACAAGGTGGTTCAATGGTCAGGGACACATTTGAGGTGGTACAGGCTACTAAAGCTTGTATTTTTTTTGTAAAGATGTAGGGTCAGAAGTGTCGCATTGAGGCACGAGCACAAAAAGGTTGAGTTACGAAAAGACAAACATTGTTTATGGACAACTTCATTGCAAAGTGCTTCTTTGATTCAATGCTTGCCATGAATGCTCAAAATAGCAATCGCCTACAGCAATACATGTTCAGGTAGCGTCGAAGGAGTGATTGGCGGACAGATATCAGGCATATCGCAGCCACAATTTGGCCATTTCGCTTTGTGGGACGCCAAAACTGATTCCGGCGATTTTTGAAGTGTCTGAATTAATTGAGCAAAGAACTCGCATTGTCGCCGGGGGGGATTACTTTGAAGGCGATGAAATGAATTTGGAAGAATAAATAAAGAGTTTTTGAAAATCAAAATTGGTCTTACTTTTCGGGAACAGTAGCATAAGCTTTCTTATGAAGAGAATGGGCTATATCATTATGTATAACAGCCAAACAATTTTAATAGAGTATTCATAATCAAAGTGGACATAATTATTAGAATAATAAGAGCCATCTGTTGATAATTGAATAAAACTTTTTATTCACAATATCCAAATGAAATAAAAAAATTTTTTTGAAATAAATATAGAACATTGATTTTCAGAAAAGGTTTGTTCGTAAGAATTAAATATTTTCATGAATGACGATATTGTCCCAAAATTCAAATTTGGTGAAGTATTTCTACATAATCCAAACTAATCCTAATAATAATATGTATATATATATATATATATGGGGATTATATTAAAAAAATTCAATAAATTTGTCACTACTATTATACCGTTCATAGAAATGTAACAAAATTTTGGTTTAAAGTATTTGAGTATATGCTAAAAATTCAGCGAAAAACGCAGTTACACTCTCGGCAGTTACGGTTGCAGGGACACGATTTCGAAACTTTCAAATGACAACCTACTTCTTCTTTTTTATTTTCGAAGGCTATCTACGTAGCCAAAAACCATAAAAAGTGTTGAATCGGTACCTGCATCACGAAAATCGACGGCATTAGACAGGCTAAGAAGAAAAGCAAAAATAGCCAATAAGGCAGAGAAGCAACAGAAAGCAAAACATCTTAATGTCATCATACGTGACCTCCTTCACGTATGATGATGGTTTGCATGCGACAGATGGTGGATAGCACTGAAGCACGTACCATGCCAAGAGGAATCTGTTGAACCTGACATCTGGTGTCATCTTTCAAATTCGACAGAATTTGTGGATTAGAAGTATATACTTTGGATTTAAAGTATCTTTACTGTCAGAAATTCATTGGAGGGTCATTTGGGTACCTTGACTGGCACAGAAATGTGAAATAGTGTGAAATAATGTCACCAAACTATTATATTAAGAAATGTTAGACAGAAGATATCACATGTGGGGGAGCACCATCTTGTCCAAATTATATTATCTAATCCCAAACTGTATCTGATTTATTGTATCTAACAATGGAGTGAAATGGAAATACGAATACTTAAAAGCTGCTATAGGTGTTTGATATATGCAAAATTGTGAAACAAACAGATTAAAGCGAATTCCGAATCCCTCATAAACAACCAAGCCACTGCAAGGATTCGAAACTGAAGCCTATGGACCAAAGGCCAGAGCGCTAAACAATTGGCCATAAAGGCCACAAGATCAAGAAAAATTGGAAACAGAAACTTACAAAGATCTCTGAGCATTCAAAAGATGTGGATGTCACTGCCTTCAAGAAGACAGTTGGCAGTGATTGTCTTGGATCACATTTACACCTCAATAAGCTCACCAAATATTATTTTATATTGCTTGTTTATGATTTAATATGTTTTTTTATTTACTTCTTTTATTTATTTCATGATTGAAATTAATTGGGCCAATATAATTCTCTTATAGATTGTTACACAGGAATTAAAAAAAATGTGAGGTGCCATTTTTTCCTCAAATATTATGATGGTCATTAGCGTCAATCCATAACCCTAATTAATTCCATCGCGAAATTGTTAATAAATTTCAAGAACCTTTTACCCTTCAAACCGGTGTTTTTTAAAAGTGCTGCAAATTGTTTAAGCGGAAGTAACTGACTTTATCAAGTGAATTAGAAACTCTTGAAAGGAATTCTTAAAAAACTGCTGACGCACCCTTCCCATCTAATCTCTGGTGAAAGAACACAATCAAAACCGGTGTGAAGAGATAATGAAATAAGTTTTGCTTCTCTTACAGTATTAATTTAAGCAACGTGTGGCTTTCCTTAGGTTCCAGAATTTTGCATTATAAGTATAATTGTACATTTTAAATTTTATTTATTAAAGGAAATGTTAAAAAAATAATTAAATAGTTTAAAAATTATATTAAGATGTCAAATTAATCAATTATGTCAAAGAAGAAAATCGTACTAGTGTGAAGTGATTATGAAATAGATTTTGATACTCAAAGAATATTAACTTAAACATACTTATTTCGAGAAAAATATTAAAAAATAATTAAATTTCCAGTATATATATATATAAATGAATATTTTAAATTTTATTTATTGAAACAAATATTAAAAATAGTAATTAAATATTCGAAAAGTTGTATTAAAATGTAATTTTATTAATATGGTATTGATGGTTAAATTATATTATATTTAACCATCAATTATGTAATTATATTTAATCATTAATATGGTATTGATGGTTAAATTATATTCTATTTAACCATCAATAAATTTTGATACTGAAAAGAATATTAACTTCTCCTAAACATACTTATTTAAGAAAAAATATTTAAAAATAATTAAATTTCCAGTATATATATATATAAATGAATATTTTAAATTTATTTATTGAAACAAATATTAAAAAAATAATTAAATATTTGAAAAATATTAAAATGTAATTATATTATATTTAACCATTAATTAGGTCAAAGAAGATAATCAAACCTGTGTGAAAAGATAATGAAATAAATTTTGCTAGTCCTGAGTATTAATTTAAGCCAGGTGTGGGTTTTCTTGAGCATTCTTATTTCGAGAATTTTTTGAAATATAAGTATAATGAATATTTTATTTTTTATTGAAGGAAATATTAAATAAATATTAAATATTTGAAAAATATTAAATGTCAAATTATATCCTATTTAATCATTAATTATGATCAAAGAAGATAATAAACCCAGTGTGAAAACATAATGAATAAATTTTGCTAGTCAGTGAATATGAATTTAAGATTTCTTATTTCGAAGGAAATATTAAAAAATAATCAAATATTTTTAAAATTTTATAAATATAGTATTGATGGTTAAATTGTATTCAATTGAATCATTAATTATGTCAAAGAATACAATCAAACAACTGTGAAGGGATAATGAAATAAATTTTGGTCTCTTACAGTATTAATATTAACAATGTGTGGGTTTCCTTAAGAATTCTTTTTCGAAGGAAGAATTAAAAATAATTAAATATTTTTTAAATGTTAAGATGAAATCTTTGATTAAATTATATTATATTTAGCCATCAATTATGTCAAAGAAACAATCAAACAGGTGTCTAAGTGTTTGCCCGCTGCATTAGAAAAAAAATAGCAATTTCAAGCTAAGACAGTTATAGATATTTGTAACTAAAATAATTTTAATCAATATAATTTATTACCTTGTTATCTACATGACAGTATCCCCTATGGTAACTTAAAAGAATTTATACATCACTGTATCTTCCTTTCGCGCTTCACTTGGAGAAACAAGATGCATGGTGGGAACGTCTCCCTTTTTCTCCCAACAGGAAAAATCCTTCTCCTCACTCTAAAGATCCCGTTTTAAAATCTCGAAGCATTTATCTTTTGTGGAACTTGAGGAGCGAAGAATGCACTTGGAGAAAATCTTTTATCACTCCCTCTCTCTCCGTTTTGACAGAACTTCCGTTTCCGGCACACGACGCCCCTTTGTCTCCAGCATTTAATTAAGCCGCAAAGAACCAGAAGGGGGCGCTGTTTTTTAATTAAAGCGCCCTAAGATCGTGGGATTCCAGGCTTCAGCCCCCGCCAGGGCGCTGAATTCTTTCAATTTACAGTTCGAGTGTGAATGCCCGCTTGAAGTTTGGGGCATACCCTTCTGCAGAAGTTTTCGGAAGGAATGTAATCAGACACCTGGCGGAGATGGGAAGATTAAGTCTGAAGTTAATTCAGATTAGAAATTCAATTTGTTAAACTTAAAAGTTAATATGTTTTGAATTCAATGTTTTACCGAAACTTGAATTCAAGGCATTTATTTAAAAAATTCTAAACAATTGATTTAATTAAATTTATTTATTTAATATAAAAGCATTAATAGTTAAAGTATTTATTTAAATCAATTGTTTACCATGATTTAAGTCAATTATTCTTTAAGATGAGGGGGTGCAGTTCAACGGTGAATATGCGGATGGTAGTCTCTATTTGTGGGACGTTTAAAAAAATTATAGAGTTATGAAAACATAAGAAAATTGAGAAGAACTATTCAACTACTCCCTAGGGACAGTGGAAGGATCATGGTGTGCGGTAATAGTTTCAAATTATAATGACTTATTAATGAGTGAATAAATATTTACACAGTTATATACACTCAAGAGCCAAAAGATTATGACCACCTGTCAATAACGAGTTGGCCACCATTGGTGCGCAAAAACAGCTTCAACCCGCCCTGGCATGGATGCCACAAGTCCTTGGTAGATGGGCGGAGACAGATTGTACCAGATGTTTAAGCAACGGTCACGCAAATCCGACATATTGCGAATTGGTGGTCTTTGAACTCTGAGCTCCCAGCTGGAAAAACAGAGGCTGTCCTGTTGGAACATTCCATTTCAACTGTAAGGGTGCAACTGGTCCGCAATGATGATCAGATACCCTGTAGCATTCGTGGTCTGCTCTACCACAACCATGGGTCCCAGAGACGCCCAAATGAACGTCCTCCAAAGCATAATACCGCCTCCACCGGCCTGTGTATTACCTACTGTACATTGAGGGAGCGACTGTTCTTCTGGAAGATGGCGTATCCTGACACGGCCATCGGCGTGATGAATGGCAAACCGTGATTCATCTGACCAGGCAACTCTCTCCCACTGATCCATGGACCAGTCACAATGTTCCCGGGCCCAGCACAGGCGCAGTTGGCGATGACGGTTGGTCAGCAAAGGCACACGAGTTGGACGTTTGCTGCGCAGCCCCATATCCAACAGTGTCCTCTGAACAGTGTGCTCCGATACTATTCTACTTGGCCCGGCATTGTATTGTGTTGTCAGATGAGCCACTGTCTGGCTCCGGTATTGCTTCACCATGCCAGACAGTCTCCAACGACCTTTTTCTTTAATAGCGTGTGGACTTCCAACACC
The DNA here is from genome assembly GCA_021605095.1 of Caerostris extrusa. Taxonomy (NCBI): domain Eukaryota; kingdom Metazoa; phylum Arthropoda; class Arachnida; order Araneae; family Araneidae; genus Caerostris; species Caerostris extrusa. The sequence continues at coordinate 54,165 of BPLR01012206.1, forward strand.
ATGTCGTCTACTGCTGGTTTCACCATCATTCATCCACTTCGCATAAGTATTAACAACTGTAGATCGCGAACAACCCACAAGTCGTGCAGTTTCGGAAATACTTGTTCCGAGCCTTCGAGCCATTACAATCTGCAATCTATCAAAGTCGCTTAGATCCGCAGCTTTTCCCATCACACCCAGATGTAAGTGAAAGAATTATTTTTCAGTATATCCAGCAGCAGTTAAATACCACACCACACTTAAAAAACACCGGTTTGAAGGGTAAAAGGTTCATGAAATTTATTAACGATTTGGCGATGGAATTAATTAAGGTTATGGATTGACGCTAACGACCATCATAATATTTGAGGGAAAAAAAATGGCACCTCACATTTTTTTTTAATTCCTGTGTAACAAACTATAAGAGAATTATATTGGCCCAATTAATTTCAACCATGAAATAAATAAAAGAAGTAAACCATAAAAAACTATATTAAATCATAAACAAGCAATATAAAATAATAAAGAGAGTTAAGGAGATGATTTGCATGTATGTCAATCACGTTATATAATGAGGACAGAGGCAACTTTGGCGAACTTATTGAGGTATAAATGTGATCCAAGACAATCACTGCCGACTGTCTTCTTGAAGGCAGTGACATCCACATCTTTTTGAGTGCTCAGAGATCTTTGTAAGTTTCTGTTTCCAATTTTTCTTGATCTTGTGGCCTTTAGGGCCAATTGTCTAGCGCTCTGGTCTTTGGTCCATAGGCTTCAGTTTTGAATCCTTGCAGTGGCTTGATTGTTTGTGAGGGATTCGAAATTCGCTTTAATCAGTTTGTTTCACAATTTGCATATATCAAACACCTATAGTAGCTTTTTTAAGTATTCGTATTTCCATTTCACTCCATTGTTAGATACAATAAATCAGATACAGTTTGCGGATTAGATGAATATAATTAGGACAAGTTGGTGCTCCCCACATGTGAGATCTTCTGTCCAACATTTCATTAACATAACAGTTTTGTGACATTATTTTACACTATTTCACATTTCTGTGCCAGTCAAGGTACCCAAATGACTCTCAATGGATTTCTGACAGTAAAGATACTTTAAATCCAAAGTGTATACTTCTAATCCACAAATTCTATCGAATTTGAAAGATGACACCAGATGTCAGGCTCAACAGATTCCTCTTGACATGTTACGTGCTTCAGTGCCATCCACCATCTGTCGCATGCAAAGCGTCATCATACGTGCAGGAGGACACGTATGATGACATTAATATGTTTTGGTTTCTGATGCTTCTCTGCCTTATTGGATGTTTTTCTTTTCTTCTTATTCTGTCTACTGCCGGCGATTTTCGTGATACAGGTACCGATTCAACACTTTTTTATATTTTCGCAACGGTGATAGCCTTCGAAAATAAAAAAGGAAGTAGGTTGTCATTTAAAATTTCGAAATCGTGCCCCTGCAACCATAACTGCCTAGAGTGTAACTACGTTTTTCGCTGAATTTTTAGCATATACCTCAAAATACTTTAAACCTAAATTTTGTTAAATTTCTATGAACGGTAAAATAGTAGTGACATTGATTTTTTATAATATCCCATATATACATATATATTTATATATACACTCATGTCCATAAATTAAGGATAATGAAGTTCAGGCAAAGAAAGAGACAGAAGCAAAACAAATTTGACTTATTTGTAAAGTCTATTTATTAAACAAAAGGTAAAGAGCAAAAAAAAGATGCTATATGTTTGACATAATTAATAAAAATTGCGATTTTTACTCCCTGGAGCAAATTTCAAAAAGAACCTATTTACAAAAAAAGTTACATGGTTAGTATGATGGTTAATATGGAGTATGTCTCCCGGACGATGCAATACAGGCCTTACAACGCCTAGGCATGCTGAGTATCAAATTATCAATCTGATCTATCAGAATATTACACCACTCATCAAGCAATGCCCTCCGAAGTTCCGGTTGACAGCTGGGAGGGGGTTGACGGGCTGCAATTCGTCGGCCAAGCATATCCCACACATGCTCTATTGATTCAAGTCCAGTGATTATGCTGGCCAATCCATACGGGTGATATCTTCCAATTGAAGGCATTCGTCTACAATGTTTGCACGGTGAGGACGGGCGTTGTCATCCATAAACAGAAATTCAGCACCCATGGCGCCCCGAAACAAACGTGCATGTTGTTCCAGAATGACATCCCGATAGATGTGGCCTGTCATCGATTCACTCTGAACATGCAGATCAGTTCTGGAACCAAGAATATTTCCTCCCAAAAGATATATCCTGCACTACCGTAACGGTGTCGTTCAATTGTGTTCTCTTGTTGGTAACGGGTACCTGGCGCTTTCCATATGAAAGTCCGGCGAGAATCATACTGCAAACTAAACCTGGACTCGTCGGAAAACATCACACAAGACCTCTGTTGGGACCACAATGCATGCTCTCTACTCAATCTGACAGGCCTACGAGCATATAGACCAATGTGCCCGAAGCGTCTGTACACGGTCTGCCTTGAAACTGTCGTTACGGTAGCTGAAGAGATCTGATGCTGTGCTCCGTCTGTTTCTTTTGGCAGTAACTGCTAAATACCGGTCCTCATTCGGCGTTGTAACTCGGGGGCGACCTATGCTGTAACATCTACTCACATTACCATCATCTTGGAATCGTTGCCAAAGCCTGGAGATGACACTCTAGGCGATTCAAGTTACTCTGATACTTCCATCTGGGTACGTCCATTTCGTATGACGTGTTACATCAATTTCTGTGTGATTCTGAATTATGGACATGAGTGTATATAGACTCATGTTTCTGAAAATTGCAACACCAAGAAGGATTCATCAAAATTGAATGAAATTTAATACACAGTTGAGTGTTAGTGGTACAAATAAATGATTAAATATTCAAAGCAAACAAACAATTACAAGAGATCGGAATCAGTATTTTTGTGTAGCCACCACGCGCCGCAGTAAGGGCTGCTACACGACGTGGCATGGAGTCAAACAAATTTTGAATGTCTGCCTGAGGAAGAGCATTCCATATTGTTTGTATGCGTACCCAAAGTTCGTCTGCAGATGCAACAGGACGAGGATCACGAGCGAGACGCCGACCATCGAAATCCCCCACACATGTTCAATCGGCGATATATCCGGGGAATACGCAGGCCAAGGAAGAAGCTGTACCTGTCGCGTTGCAAAGAAGGATTGAACAGTCCTAGCAATATGAAGGCGGACATTGTCCTGTTGAAATACAGCGCCCTGGCCAGCTTTGAAGGAAGGGAACAGCTTGGGGCTCTAGAACTTCACTGATGTACCGGTTGCTGTTCAGATTGCCCACAATTCTTAACAATTCAGATCTTCCATGATATTCTATGGCACCCCAGACCATAACTCCGGGTGTTCGTCGACTGTGGCGTTCGATAATGCACTCCGGAAGGTGGCGTTCACCGCCATAGCGTCAGACACAAATGTGGTCATCATGGTACCACAAATAAAAGCGGGATTCGTCAGAAAACACGACATACTGCCAATCAGCACGCCAGTCTCTATGTTGAGCGGCCCATTGTAGCAGCAGGCGGTGATGGTTTAGCGTGAGAGGGATCCTGTATAAAGGATTCCTTGCGCGCAGGCCACGCTGCAACAGACGTCTACGATTTGATGAAGCACACAATGAAACACCTGTAGCTATTGTCCACTGTGCTGAAAATTGTCTAGTGGAAACTGTACGGTCCGTCAGCTCCATGCGGACCAGGTGTCTATCATCGCGAGCTGACGTCACATTTCGGGGTCCACTCCCAGATTTCCGAGTTGTCCGACACTCGTCCATCCACTGCTTCCAAAGACGCATCACTGTGCTGTGTTTACGCAGCACACGAGCGTCTACTGAACGATAAGACAATCCATCTTCACGAAGCCCGATGATTCTCCCCCGTTCAAACTCTGTAAGTTGTTCAAATCTCGCTCTCTTTCGTCGAAGAGGCATAAGTAACGATTGAGCTAACGTTTACCACTAGCAGATAACCACCGATAACCATACACGCCTCGCTACAGCCGTCTATTTATTCGGATCCATCCGCCGTTCAGAGGGCACTACTCAGCATACGCATGCGCTACGGATTTGAAATTCTAACCATTTGCATATCATGCGTTAATTTGCATTTCCCGATAATTTCAGGTCCCTCGCGTAAGTCCTTCATGGTGTTGAAATTTTCACAATCATGAGTTTTTATATATACAAATTATTATTAGGATTAGTTTGGATTATGTAGGAATAATTCACCAAATTAAAATTTTGGTACAATATCGTCATTCATGAAATTGTTTAATTCTTACGAACAAACCTTTTTTTTTTTAACATCAATGTTCTATATTCATTTCAAAAAAATGTTTTTATTTGATTTGGATATTGCGAAAAAAAGTTTTATTCAATTATCAACAGATGGCTCTTATAATTCTAATAATTATGTCCACCTTGATTATGAATACTTAAAATTGGCTTTGGCTATTATACATAATGATGTAGCACATTCTCTTCATAAAAAAAGTTTATACTACTGTGCCCAAAAAGTAAGACCAATTTTGTTTTTCAAAAACTCTTTATTTATTCTTCCAAATTTATTTCATCGCCTTCAAAGTAATCCCCGCCGGACACAATGCGAGTTCTTTGCTCAATTAATTCAGACACTTCAAAATTACCGGAATCAGTTTTAGCCTCTCACAAAGCGAAATGGCCAAATTGTGGCTGCGATATGCCTGATATCTGTCCGCCAGTCACTCCTTCGACACTACCTGAACATGTATTGCTGTAGGCGATTGTTATTTTGAGCATTCATGGCAAGCATTGAATCAAAGAAGCACTTTGCAATGAAACTGTCCATAAACAATGTTTGTCTTTTCGTAATTCAACCTTTTGTGTTCGTGCCTTAATGTGTCACTTCTGACCCTACATCTCTACAAAAAATGTATGCTTCAGTAAGCTGCACCATGCCTCAAAATGTGTCTATGACCAATGAACCATCATGCATATTTGGATAAAATTTTCATTTTTATTTTCATTTTATCTGAAAAACAGAAGAACTTTCGTTATAATTTATTATTCCTCTTCACTTTTATATAATACACAATTTATGTATTTTTGGTTGCACATATTATTTCTTTTATCTTTCCACTACAAATGCGATATCTTTAAGAACGCATTTGATGAAGCGCTGCTGCCGTTAGATTTCAAAGGTGTATCTCATAAGTTATATTCGTCACTTTCCTAGATGTTCTCGACTTTCTGCTACGTGTCTTTGGGGATCCACCAGCTGTCGACATTCTGCTATACTTTCGGCTTGTTTGTGCGCTCTCGTTCACTTCGTTGTTTTGACAACTCGTGATGTATCAGCGCACTTATCCATCATAATTATATAATTATGATGGATAAGTGCGCTGACTTTAATATTTCTGGTCAGCGGCGTGTCTTCTCTCGAATGCAAAAATAATAACGATGCTCGGAGAGGGATATTCATCATCGTAGACTCTAGTTTGGTTGTCGGTATTCCCATGTAGAATTGGATAAAAAATTACTTTCATTATCTTCTATATATGGCAGAGAGTAATTTTTACGAGCCTTATTGTACATGTCATTTGGATTATTTAAAAAAAACTTAATGTTTGACTTACAAAAAATATTTAATTTTTTTCATATTAATGTAGATGTCATTTATATTTGTAACCTTGATCTTTTTTTATTTTAGCAGAATTACGTTACAAATTTGCAATCAGTAGTGGACATGAAACGTTCATATTATTGATAATAAAATAAGTTATGTTACTAATGTATATTAAAATATATGGATATAAAAATATATGCAAGGCATATAAAATATAGTCATTTGTAACATAACTTATTTTATTATCAATAATATGAATATAAGTGACATAATACAGAAAAACGGACAAATATTTCTTGGTTCACATTCAACCATCTTTCAATATACATAACTTAACTTTGTAACATAACTTATTTGATTGCTGGTACTTAATTCGCCTATGCTTCATCCTCATAGTTCTTGAGATAAATGATGTAGAGTACTAATCAAGAAAATATTACAAATTTTATTAAATTTTTAATATTAAAAAAAAAGAAGAAGAAAATCAAATAACTAGATTCATAATTTAACAGGGTTTTTTAATTTACTATTATTCAAAGAACTTGATTAAATGTTGATATAATAAGTGTAACATATATAAATGTATCGAAAATACAGTTTTGAAATATGATCAAATTTGAGAAATTTGCATTAGTAAAGCTTTAAAATTTACTTTAGGATTGACAAACTTAGGCTAGACTCATTGAAAAATGTATGCATAATTACTTTACCATGTTGTACAAAGTAGTACTCTGCTTATTTATCACCGGTTTACTTTTTTTTTTCTTACAATAATCCAATTTATATTGTATTTTAATTTATTAGTAAACCATTCCTTTAGTTCAGCAATGAGACAGATACATATGGCGGATATGTCAACGCTTCGTTTAGAACAGATTTTTTCCGATCCCCTTAGGGCCGAATGACCATTAATAACTGCTATTAACATGGAACCTTTCTACAGCTTCATTCCTCAAGGTTCTCAATTATATACCACTACCACTGAGATCTACACAAGCTGCAGCCTCCAGGTGGGTTCGCGTTCAACAACACTCACCTCTGTAATATTCCTACCCACCGTGGCTCAAAAATCCTTAATTTAAAGAAATCTGCAGCAGCGATTGGACATGGACTCGATTCTGGAGTGTCTCGCAGTGCCAGAGTTGTCTTGGCGGGTGAGTGGCGCACTCTTTGGCGGATTCCGACACCACTTCATAACCACTGTCCCGTTGTCAAGAGCAGTGGTTTCCACTTAGGACAGTGGTCCCACTAAAGTAGTCAAGGTTTACAGCATTAGAGCAGTGATCCCAAAGTTCGATCAAGATTCTCTTGTCAATTAGTCGTTCTTGAGTTATCAATCTGAAGATTATTTATTTTTACATTTTGAGCCAGAGGATTCATGACCCATTAAAGATCCGTAAATTACTTGTGGGTACACAAAAGATATTGGTGATAAAATTTTATGCGGAATAATAATAAAAAAAAATAAATTAAACAGAATTTGGAACTAATTTACCAATCTTCAATGGGCCATAAACCTAATTGACACATTAAAAATAAAAATGTTAAAGTAATTTATCTTTTAATTGTAACTCAAGAACAGCTAATTGACAAGACATAAAGAATAACATTACAATCCCAATTTTAAAAAAAAATCCCCATAATTAGTGAATAAGATGGAGATAGATAAACTAGTGATATGTATAGTGTTTAACTATAGTGATGGATAAACCTAATATCCAGATTTACTAACCACAGAAACGAATGTAAGCTTACAATTTGGTTCTACATACCTGTGTGAAGTACCGTTTCTAGTAATGAAAACAATTCATATCAATTACAAAAAAAAAAAAGTGCTGGAACTGTACTTAGAATTTTAGTCATGGAGGGCATCAAACTAGATTTTTTTCCGATGTTACTAAACTATTGAAATCACATTGCTCACATTTAAAAAAAAATACAAATATAAATTTTGATTAAAATAAGTATTTTAACGAGAGAAGATAAACATACAAATACAATATATATATATATATATATATATTTAATATTTTATTTTTTCTTCTGAGAATACAGGATGGTAAAGTCAGAAGACTTGCCATGTGTGGGTGTCCTGAGCGTCTTCCATCGTGTCCCGGCCGGACTTCCGTAGGACTGCCACAGCGCCAGTTCTGCCCCCAAAAGTGAGAGATTAATTACCACGCAGTGTGGCCCTTATGGCACCTCCGATCATCATGCAATTTGACTGCATTATCGATTTAAAGTTTGAATAAATTAGAATTTTCGGTACCTTTTGTATTGGTATTATTAAAATTTTTATTTTTTGATGTACCTTTTGTCAGAAAGTAGTGTAATGCCACAGCAAATTTTTAAAATTTTTAATGGGCAATGTACATTTTCTGGATTGTACTGAAATGAATGTTTTAAAAATATTTATATTCATTAAATTTCAAAAAAAAAATGCATTTTGTGATTAAAAATTGAATAAAATAAATAATTTTACATACACAATCCAGTCACATTAATGTGACCACCTTTCAAAGCCAGAATATACACTCTTGTATATTCTGGCTTTAAATGAGTGTAATAAAAAATGTGTATTAAGTGAATTTTAAGTGGTATTAAGTAGAATATTTATATACACTCAATGTGCTGCCACCTGCCTTTTTGATGGGTTATTTTTTGTTGACGTCGAAAGTAGGTGGTGGTGCATTAATTTTGAATAAAACTGAACTGTGTATATTTAAAAAAGCCATTTCCGTTTAATCTGAAGTGCACGAGGCCTGCGTAGACTAAAAATGAAATTTATATATAATACAGTTTCGTAGAAAAGGTACATAAAGAAATAAGGATAGAAAATAATAATAAAAATGTGTGAATAGTTGATGCGACAATTAAATAATTTATATTAAAATAATTTGAAAAATAAAATATGCGCTATTTAAAGAATAAAGTTTTCATCAATATGCCAATTAAAATTAGCAAGCACAAATTGATGTGGTATTGAAAATTAGACATCGCAAAATTTTAAAAAGACTATTTACACACAAAATGAAATAGCTGTTTATAATTTTATCTGAATCTTAATTTCAACGGGTAGCATGATTATATTTTCTAAAATCAATTAATTGTTTCAAAATGTATAAATATTTATAATAATATAGGTTCATGGTTTAGTTTAATGTAACACTTATGAATGTTTACTTAAATAGCATTTTATTATCAAACAATCCAATCCAAATTTTCTGTCCAGTCACTTTAATTAAACCTGGAATTAATAGTTGAAAATTATCTGCTAAATAACACTACTAAATTTATTTATTATCCAAAGGAACTACTTTCAGTAATGCTTGATACATATAAATACAAATTTTTCAGAAGTATCATTAAAATGTATCTTAAATGCTGTTTAATATACTAAAATAATTCTATTTAAATACTTGAATGTCTTAAAGAATCACATTTAACAACATATTGAATGATGAGATAATCTGTTATTTAATGTATAGTTATTTCATGAATTTAATAAATAAATTCAGACAATTTATCAAAAAAATATAAATTTTTATAATCGAACTGTTTAAGAATCAAATGTATCCTTAAAAATGTATCTATAGTGTAATACTAAAAAAATTCTATTTAAATACTGTAATGTTTAAAGAATCATATTTTTAGTCACCATATTGAATGATTAGATATTTTTATTTAATGTACAGTTATTTCATGAACTTTTATAAATCAGACAATTTATCAAAAAAATATTTATATGCTTATTTTAACAATCGAGCTGTTTAATGATTATTATATATTTTAGTTTTATTATAATTTCTTCTTTGGTGTTACTTTATTATGCATATTTTTTTATTTATAGATGCATAAAGTCCCATTTCAGAATTTACTTCGTAATTTCCATCAAAATGGTAAACAGAACTCTTGTGCGCTGACTTTTAGAATTTCAATAATTGATTATGTCCCCCATAAAATCGATTGAGAAAACTGAAACCCTTTATTAAATATACGAGTAGATTTTTATTTGCTCATAAAGGAAAGATGGCGGACTTTTCTCTAAAGTTAAAATGAGAAAATGTATTGAATAAAACATGAAGCGCAGGAACAAACTTTTGATGGATACAAGCCATCCTGCTCGAGTTATGTGCCTTCTTTACTTTGTATTAACGTATTCAAACAAGCATATGAAACGTTTATTGAGGAGGCAGACTTACGATAAATTTCGGAAAAAGCGTCTTTATTAGATTTTATATATTTTTACATCGAGAATAAAATTTTTTCTTTCAAGAAATTAGTTATAAGAGTCACATGAGATGTTTTAAATTGATAATATTTTTTCTGAAAATTTCACGACGCTAGTAAGAAAAGATTTTATTATTAGTAGCTGAAGGTTTTGGAAGGGGACGGAAGGACGTCATAGGAAAGTTTGGGTCGTTTATTTTAAACGGAAGTGATATCTTTTAAGACTAGGGTATGGATTGACAAAGAATAAAACATTTTTTTTGTACGAAATTGAAAAAAAACTGTTATTTCGATGAGGAGAGAGGAGTTGTTGTCCCTGAAAAAAATTTTCTGTCTTATCTTACAAGCAAACATAAACATTATCATTTGTATTGCTCTATTGTTACTACGGCTATCTTGGTTTCTTTCGTTTCTGTGGTTTTTGAAATCATTTAATCATAGCTTTCTGGTCCGAGAAGTCTTTATCAATGAATTCAGATATTTATTGAAGTTTCATTTATTTACATAGTTATTATTTACAAATTATATATGCAAGGTAGGCAATCAATCTTAACACACCGGTGGTAACAACTCATGTAATAGTCAAGGAGGAAAACAGATTTTACAACACTAGCAGCTCCACCCAGTGTCGAGTTTTAAAGCTTCAAAACTTCATTTCTGTTTTATAAAAAAATCATACGATTTTCTGTGATTTGTTTATTATCCGAGCTTTTCTGTTTTCTGCTGCACCCTGAATTTTAACAATAATAATTTAATATTTTATATTGAACTTTTAATTTATATTTTTGTCCTTTCTATATATATATATATATGTTGTTGCTATCCCCTTCGTTGTTAGTCGAGCCCGTACTCATGATTGGAAGCAGCTTCTGTTGTGATAGAGCACCCGTAGGTAGAAGTCTGACTTTGGCTCCGTGATGCTGTTACACTCATTAGGAGACCGGGACCTACGGCTTAAAGTGGATTCGAACCACTAAAAACATCCATGGCACCGCCGGGATTCGAACCCTGAATAATGACACCGATTTAGACACTCGGCCATTCAGGTCTCAAATTTGTGAATGCCAACGGCACGCGGTGTTCCCAGGGGGCAAGTACTGACCGCGCCCAATGTTGCTTGACTTCGGTGATCTACATATATATGTATATTATGGGTAGTGTTGGTACCTGATGGCCGAGTGGCTAGCGCTCTGACCCTTGGTACCACAAGTTTCGGTTCGAGTCTCGGTTGTGTCTTGGCTGTTTGTAGTGGTTCGGAATCCACTTTAAACAGCAGGATAATAGGCAACCACTAGTCCTTAAATATTTTGGACCTACCGCCTCCTTTCCAGGAAATAATTAATCAGCGACTCATGGAAATCTACGATCTGTAGAAAAGTCAACAGTAAAAATAGAGTAAAACTTCGTGTTATCTTATGTATTTATGTGTGATTTCAGAAACTAACAATTTCTCGGCACGCGGTGTTCCCAGGGGGTCACCCACCTTTACTGACCGCGCCTAATGATGCTTGACTTCGGTGATCTAACGAGAACATTCAGCTTGGTATGGCCGTTGGCTTCTCTCTCTCTCTCTGTATATATATATATATATATATATATATACATATATATATACATATATATATATATTTATATGTCATCTATTACTAACTACTACTTCGAATCAAGAGATATTATTCGTTGTATATCTTTATATATATAATTCTTCTGTATTTGTGTTTGCCACTGAACTACTCCTAAATGTCTGGACCTATTTTGATGAATTTGATGATCTGTGTGTTTCAGTTGGCCCCTGGATAGTTTTGATTCCCAATTGGGCACGCTAGGTGGTGCTGCAATCGAGTTCTTCTGTACTTGTGTTTGTCGTTGAACTCCTCCTAAGCCGCTTGACGGATTTGGATAAAATGTTTTGTGTGTGTTTGACAAATCATGGAGAATGTTTCTTGGCTATCCCCCTTTGTTTGTAAGTCGCCACTAGTTGGAGCTGCAGTATATCAACTCCTATACTATTAAACCAATCGCTATAAAAATTGGTAATAATATATATTCCAGTATTGAAATTAAGTTCGCGCTATCCACTTTATTTTTACCTGCCACCAGAGAGTGCTGCAGCATTTCATCTTATAGACTGTTCGAACGATATCCATGAAAATGAGTATGCACCTATATTGGAACTTAGAGAATGCATTCACCACATGTAATTTTCAACAATGCATCTTTTTTTGGCTGAGAAACGTATGCCGCGTTCTTCTAGATTGTTATAGATTAGAGAAAATGTGTAATGGAAACATATAATTAAAAAATTAGAATTAAGTATTTATAAATAAAATTAGACATATTTTATTTATAAAAATACATTAACTACATGCATACAAAGCATTATACTGTAATTATGATGAAATTAGATTTTCAATGTATTTCCGCCTCAAATGCTGATGTGATTAATTTCATAATATGAGTGTTATCGTAATTTTCATCATTATCTGTAGTTATGCTAATAATGATAAAAAAGATGAGATGTTAGATTAGCCCTGCTAAAAAAAAATGAAACATTTTTAACATTCATCCATGAAAGATACCAGGAACAAAAACACAAATTAAAAAACTTCAATGCTTTCAAGTACCGAGGAATTGGGCCTATTTAGTACAATACAAAGTTTACCAACACACAATGTACGTGTATCCGTGATACTTGACTGTTGAACATTAGCCGCGAATTGATTCTGGCATCCTACCAGCAAACTTTGCTGATAGATATCGCAGTAATATCACTCCGGGAAGAAAAAATCTCATAACAAACCAGACTATTGTGTTGAAAGATACATTCTAAAGGAGATGAAGCGATTAAGCTGTTTTGGAAAAATGAAAACTAAAGTACAGATAACGCTCACTATAAGCTATCAATTGATGTTTTGAACCTTTAACGTATAATAACCATTATGAGTTAACGTTTTTATCCTTTTGTGTATAATGTAAAAATCGGTTAAAGAAAAGATGTAAAAATAGTAAATAAAATAAAATAAAGAAATTTTTGAAATAAATGTTCGCCTTAATTCGTATAAAAAAAATAAAATGCAACTATATGTCGCATGTTAAATTTCTAAGCTCATTTAAATAAATCTGATAATGTGTTGGAATCTAATAATGTTTAACTGGCAGTATAGATACAGTTAAACTTTATGCCACAAGCAAGGGTTGTAACTCTGTTACTCATTTAGCACTACCCAGGGGGCATGTGTAGCTTAAAGATAGGCTACGGACATGAGTAACACTACCCCCAACACAATAAGATCCTATTAGACTGGGACCTACTTTTTAAAGCGGATTTCGAACCACTGCAAAGATCCATGGCACCATTGGGACTCGTACCTGAAAACTATGGTACCGAGCCAGAGCGCTAGTCACTCATCCATTAGGCACCAAATCGAACAATATAATAGTAATATGTTGTCGGAATTTTTGAGAAACCATATTTCTGAAATTCTTTAGTTTATAAATTAAGATGACTATGATGCAAATGCTCTCTCATTTTATGGCTATTTATCCCCCCTCCCCTCATAGACTTAATTAAATAAATAAGCTAAATACATTAAAATAGTTTGAAATAATAATTTATTAGACTTAACTTTTCGCAATTAAATACACAAATACACAATGCGGATGTCACAGGATTGTGAAACTAGGCTTAAAAGAAAGAATTTATACTTCGATAAATTACGCATATTTAATGCGAAATTTTAAATATAATAATCAGCGACGCAACAGACCCATTGTGGAGCCAACGTCTGCCTACTGGTAGATTTCGACATAGAAGATGTTTTCTGTTTTCGGGGTAGGTTTGTTAGCCCTATTCCCAACACTATATAGTCATATGAGACCTAGATATATTGTTTAAAGTGGCTTCCGAACCATGACAAACAACCTTTGGCACAGACGGGATTTGAGTCCGAAACCTGTGGCACTGAGTTCCAGAGCATAATAAATAATAAAATTACGCTATAATAAATAACGTAAAATGTACTTTTCTACTCCGATTATGACGAAAAGTAAAATCTTATAATATAAAATAATAATAATATGAAAATTGTAGATTCACACAAAAAGAAAAAAAAGTACGAGGCAAGCACGCACACCGATGCTGGTCATTTAAAATTGAGATAATCATAAACCGGGCGCACTCGTCATAAAAACCGGACAATCCGTCATAAAAAGGGTTGCTCTACATTTTACTTAAATTAATCATCGCCATTTTGGCGACAGCCGACCTAGTTCGAAACTGGGGTTTGGCGATTGGATCCCTTGAATCGGAAAATCCCCATAAATTTAAGATAAGGTTAACGAACTTCACTCTTATATGAAGAACGTTTAACAAATATTTATCTATTTCGTATGTTATAATATGGAATCGCTCACTTAAAGTAAAATCATAACATGAAAATTCAATAAAAATTATGTAGTTATGATCAACTTATATACTATTATGATGTAACTATAAAAATCACTAATAATTACTGAAGCAAAAGAAAAAAATACTTTTCTAAAGGTGAACATTATGTAAAAATATAAATTATATTTAGTAGATCTTTAAATGGAATACGACGCATTTGAGGAGACTATTTAAAAGTACTGATAACGATAAGTGTTAATAACTATGTTAAGTATGAAGGAGAGTTAATTTTTTTTGTGTACTAAAATATATTTTGCAAGCAAAAAAAATTCATTATAAAACTCTTTGGTGTTCTATTGAAAAAAAATTTTTGGTTTGAGGTATGTATCTCAAGAATCATATGAAAAACCACAGTTAAGCGAAGCAGTTTCTGTTACGGTGGTAAAGTTTCGATCTACTTTTTTATTCGAATGCAATTCCCATAACGAAAACCATACATATCATTGGAACGGTACCTGTACCACGAAAATCGCCAGTGCTAGACTAAGAAGAAAATAGAAAACAACTGTGACACTCACTAGAGCGTGGTTTTGATTTCAACCCACAGAAATTCCTTCAAAACGAGAGGAAAACAAAGCATACAGATTTCCTGGCTCAGCGTAAGAGACTGAGGTTGCTGACACTAGTGTAAAAATGGATACCTTATAATACCTGGCGAATATTTTACTTTTTTTCACTCTGAACATCATATCGTTTACAAGGAAACAACAAATCGAAATTGTAAAGAATTATTACCTGTATGGACAAATTGCCCCTGAGGCATTGTGTATGTACAGCAGAAACAATGGGATACGCCGAGATATAATGGCCGAGTGGCTAGCGCTCTGGCACTCGGTACCAGGTATCGGGTTCGAATCCCAGCGTTGCCATGGGTGTTTGTAGTGGTTCGAACCACTTTAAACAGCAGGTACCGGTCCTAATAAGATCGTAGAGCATTGTGGGGGCATTGTTACTCCGCGTCCGTGGCTTATCCTCAAGTTTCACGCCCTGGGGTAGTGCAAAGTGAGTAACTTCGGTGCAGCCCTTATGCATAAAAATATCACGGTTTAATTGCCAACTGTATTAGAAAAACGCCGAGACCTGCTTTCTGATTGGCAAATTTTAATAAACTGATTGAGCATGCGATCAATCTCGGCCTGGAGGACTTCGTTTCCGTCAAAATTGTTGCAGAAGTCCATGAGCCCATAAGTAAATGTGTTTTTACACGTTCTGTAGTTGATAATTTCTACTGTCTGCAAGATTTGCGCTTTAGTTCCCACATGTTTCTGTAACGGTTCCAGCGTGTCCTGATGTTGCAGCGATGATAACCAACTACAGCTAGATTTCGCTAATGAATTTCTCATCCGGTGTGACGTTGATAAGATGGCCATGGTACGTGCGTCAATGCTATCTACCATCTGTTGCATAAAGTGGCATCACACGTGAAGGAGGTCACGTATGATGGCATACAAATGTTTTGCTTCTCTGCCTTATTGATTATTTTTTTCTTCTTTTGTCTGTCAGCTCCTGCGATTTTCATGCTACAGGTATTGATTCAACACTATTTATGGTTTTTTGGAATACGGAGATAACAGTCTAAAATAAAAAAAAAAAAGAAGTAGGTGTTGTCTTTTGAAATTTTGAAGATTTTTTACTGTAAAATACCTATTAGTTTTTAACTGTTGCTCTTCATATGTCTGAGTACATAACTCAAAAATACCTTAAACCAAAATACCTTAAACCAAAATTGTAATTTGTTTCTGTGTATTGTATGATAGCTAGCATCTCATATATCGATATAAGTTTTCATTATCACCCTTCAATATGTATATATATTTATATAATCTCGATATTTCTTAACTGTTAAAAATCTTGGTCATTAATTAAACTATTTAAATTGGTCTATTAGAAAAAGAAAAGAAAAAAAAAAATCTTCGTTTTTCTTAAATGGATAATAAGTAATTTAATATCAGACAGAAAATTTAATACAAATAATTAAAAAGATGCAATTTAAATATTATACAAAAAATTAATTATGGTGTTTAATTTCAATCACCTCCGATAAAATTTTGGACTTAAATAGAAGCTAACCTTAGACAAAAAAATATCCAGGCAATTTAGAACTGCATCAATAATAAGGTTTCAAAAATTCTCTTTAATGACGAGATTTTGCTACTTTTTATTCTTAACAATTATTTTCTATTTAATTTCTTTTTGCTACTAATTATTTAAGCAGGGTTTTAAGTGAAGTATTACACTTTTAGTAGTCCTATTTTCTTAATTGCTAAAAAATTCTCCATTTTAATTGTCTATAGTAAAAGAAAAAGCATTTACACAAAAAGTTTTTGTTTTATTTATTAAATAAAATATTAATAAACCATTAAATTAACAAATTCGTTCCCCTCTTAAAAATACTAACTAAAAGTAAGTGCAACTCAGGAATTTTCATTATTATTCCATAAAACGTTTTTGCATTTTCTTAGTATTCAAAATTTTATAACAAAACCTGTTTTTTCTTTTACATGTGCTTGGAATCTTTCCAGAATGTGAGTTTTTGACAGGGTAAAAATAAAGACATTTACAAGATCCTGTTTTCATACTTGAATCACATTAAAAATAAAATTTTAAATTACAATCAGCATTATATATATATTACTCAGTTCAATTTATTGCCATGGGGAAATTCTGAGAAAAAAAAAGGAGAAATGCTTTTAATTACAAATTTAATTTTAAAAATCTGACAAGCATATTTTGCGAAAATTCAAACAAATGTGTATTTTCGATGTCAATGGATTTTCTGGTTGATTTCTATTATTAAAAAAAATAAAACTATTTGTAAAATTGTGAGAAATTACACATTCATTTTAAAAATTAAAATAATTTATCATTTTGATATCAAAGTAATATGTAGCATAGTTTAGCACTTTGAAATGAAAAGTAATGTACATAGCATGTTTCAGCACTATGAAATCAAAAGTGACGTGTAACATGTTACATCAATTTGAAATCAAAAGTGATATATATATTACATATCTTCGAAATCAGTGATGTGTGACATATTTAAGAATGATTAATGATTAAATATGATATGCATCACGACATATTATATGTCACACTCAAAGTTTTTTTTAATTGAAATGGGGTGTATAACACGCCTCAGCACTTTGAAATCAAAAGTGATGTATAATATGCTTAGCACTTTGATATCAAAAGTGATGTGTATCATGTTCCATCAATTTGAAATCAAAGTGATGTATAACAAGCTTAGCACTTGACATGAAAAGTGATGTGTATCACGTTCCATCAATTTGAAATCTAAAGTAATGTGTAACACGTTTTTCCCTGAAATCAAGATTTATCCCTTCGAAATCAAAAGTGATATATGTTTGGGCATTTTGAATTGAAATGTGGTGTATATCATGTCTCATCACTTTGAAATTAGAAGTGTGACATGTGTAGCAAAAGTGCGATGTGTAACATGTATCAGAATTTTGAAATCTAAAGCGATATATTATTACACTTAAATCAAAAGTTATGTGTAATATAACCCTCACTGCAGGTTAAAGAGAGTCACTAAAATCGAAAAACATTTGGATATGTTATGGTAGCCCTAAAGAAGGGCAGACCAATATATCGATTATTATAACGAATAATTAAATGACAAGTTAGATCGATTTTAATATATGTGAAAGTTAGTTGCTGAATTAAAATTTGTGAAACATAAATGTCCCATGGCACTGCCACATGTTGTTTTTCCTGTGATTTGCGTATACCAATCCAAAAAATATAATAAATTATATTATTTTTCATGTATCTGGCGTTATTACCTTATACTAAATTGACAAGAGAAATCGTACCAGATGATTAAATTGTCCTTCCGATAATGTGTGGTTAATGATTTCTATGTCAAGAATGTTTCCAAAATTTTACGAGTTTAACAAGGGAGAGATTATATTTCATTTTGAAACAAATATGGTCATTGATTCTTGAAATGTCAGTAACATTTTTTAATATAAAATTTAAAAGATAGAATTGAAATCTGTTGTTTTGTGAAAGGCCTGTGGCCCTCTTGGCTATAAAAAATATTTATGCCTTCTTATATTCTGTTTTTATTCAATATCAAACAAATTTTATCTCAATGTTCTTGCTGATAATAATTTAAATACAAAAAGTAAACACATTTCGATTCACATTATTTACTTATAATTAAATAGTTAATTCATGTTTCCCATTTGAATTGAATATTCTCTTCATATGTCTTGAATTGGGCAAAAAGCATTTTTTGCAAAAGTGATTTTGTTTAAAATAATAATTAAAAATATTAATTATTTATTAATATATGCTTACTTTCATTTGATGAAGCCCTCACATTTGATGCATTTCAATCCAATTATAGTATATTGGAAATAATATGCAAGATACAAACTTGCCTTTGTTGATCTGACTTTGAGATTTATGCTCGTCCCAGCGGTGCCATGGATGCTTGTAGTAGTTCGGAATCTACTTAAACCGTAGGTCCATAGGTCTCATAGGATTGCTTAGCGTTGTGGGGGTTCTTGTTACTCGAGTCCGTAGCCTATCTTCAAGTTATACTTTTCCCCCTGGGTAGTGCTAAATGAATAACAGCGTGCAGCCCTTAGTTATGGCATAAAGATTAACGGTTTCTGTATTACCAAATGCATTAGAACAATAGATTTGTGCTCGACTTTTTAGCTGTTTTTAGCTCAAATTATCCAATTACGGCTCGGTAAGAAATAAAGAAATACTTGCAGTATCGTAAGTCGAAAAGTACAAACAAAATATACCCAAAGAATGATGCGAAAAAGAATGTCTGTTCTCTACCAACAGAGTCTTTTGTCTATTGAGCACAAAACACGCATCACATCGAAAAAGACGGCTCTTCGACAAACTCTCATACAAAGGAGCATCACTAGGAAGCGTAACAAAAAATCACTGAGCAACTGTTATTGACTGAAAAAGAATGGCTAAAAGGAAAAAAAAAAAAAAAAAAAAAAACCTAGTGAAATCTATGGGTAAACAAAGTTAAGAAAATAGGATAAGGATTAAAGTGATTAGTTGATTTCTAAATTTTGAAAATATTACAAGAAACGCAGAATAAATTTAGTTTTATAACAATGTTTGTTAACTGCATAAAAATCTAACAGGGTACTATATAAATAGTAATCGATACGGTATACGGTATACGTACTACACATGGTATACAATAGTGCGTAGAAACAAATGCACATTTTACACTATAGTGTTATACATAGTATACTAATGTGTCCAAAAAGTAAGACCATTTTTCAATGTAAAATTCCCGGGGTTTATGGAATTTAATTTTTTTTTTTTGTAGGTTGCTGGCACTGTCCTTGACATCTGTGAGAAATTTGACATCAAAATATTCATTAGTATTTGAGTTACGCTTGGCTTTGTGAGACGCTGAAACTGATTCCGGCGATAATTGAGCAAAGAACTTGCATTAAATTTTGTTTGCAGAAACGTATAGAATGTTGCAGAAGGCATTCGATGAGAATTCCTATATCGGAAAAAAATGTTTAGAAGTGGTATAAACAATTCAAAGAAGGCAGAGAACGCGTTGAAGACGAAGAGCCTCTGATCGACCATCAACCTCAACTGACGAAGTTCACTTAAATTAAAGATTTGGGCTTGCAAACAGTCGATTTTCAAATAGAGACCTTGCTGCTGATGCTTTAATTTCAAAAGGATCGGTCAATTCCATTTTGGGCCTCAACAGTTCCATTTTGGACCATTACTGAATGCTCAAACTGCATTGATTCTTCGTGACGTTTTGCCCAAAAATAAAAACCCATATCGTTCCACAACCACCGTATTCACCCCGTGCGACTCCTGGCTATTCTCCAAACTCAAAAGACCACTCTGGGGACACCGTTTTGAGTCGATTCAAGAGAAAGCGCGCTTTGAAGGCCATCCCTGCCGATGACTATTTAGCATGTTTTGAGGATTGGAAAAAACGTTGGCATAAGGGCATTGTGTCCGGAGTGGATTACTTTGAAGGCGATGAAATAAATTTGTAAGAATAAAAAGAGTTTTTGAAAAAAATAATTGGTCTTATTTTTGAGGCACAGTAGTAAAATTATAAATTGTATGTGGTATATGTGCATGGTATACGATAGTGCGTGGAAACAAATGTACATTTTATATTATAGGGGCATATATAGTATAAGATAGTAGATAATATGCAATATATTTTTGCATGGTACATGACAGTGCGAGGAAACAAATATTACGGAAATTTGTTTTATATTACTGCACATTTTTTTACCTTGAATATAATGTTCTTGCTCAATGTTGTCTCTGTCATTGTAGAAGGAATAGTTTCGAGAAGATTTTGAACTGAATCTTTGTAATCTTGTAAGTGGTTCGGAGTGCAAGTTTAACTGTAGATCTCAGTCTAATTAGCCTGAAGTGTGCACAAAAAATGACCGTAGAGCACAAACGAATTCTCTTCATCCGTTGCTGCACCACTTTTGTCTCGTCTGTCCTCCCCTGGCTCACTCTTAAACTCTTTTAGTTTGCTTTATCATTTCTCTTGTGAAAAGTTCTGAATTCTCTTATCTCTCCTTCAAGCACATTTCGTTCATTTATGCTCCATTAATACATCTTGTGTATTTTCCTCCAAAAATGTTTTAATAATATTTCTTTATATGAACTTTTCGTAATGTTTTATTATATTTTATTCAAAAGGATCAGGGTTATGAACAAAATACCATTCCTTTGTATTTATTGATCTTTAGTAGTTAAATAAATATACTATTTGAGGTTTCCCCTTTCTACATTTTATTCATTTCTGAGAATTTTCAGAATCGCTTCGGAACATGTTTACGTTTTCTAAATAAAGGCGCTCAGGAAAAAAGAAGGAAAGAGACGATATACCAGTTATGTTAGTACCAACTCTAATACGAAAAGGACGAGAGAGGTTTGTCCCGACTTTCTGTTTTTTTAGAACAGGAGGAGGGGCTGTATTTTATCACTACTCTGTGGTCTATACTAACAAACTCAAAGTAAAGTCAGTTAAAGGCAAAAACAATTGCAGAATCTACAGAAAGAGATAGAAATGCCACAGTCTTACTACCATTAGCGCTTCAGACGACCAGTTCTTTTCTCCTCTAGTATCTTTTTAAGACTTGTAATTTGAACTTTTATAAATTTTTTTTCAAAATTAATCCCGATAAATAATAAAAATTTGTCTGTGATTTTCGAAGTAATTATTTTCTCTTCCTTCTTCGATGATATTCCTCCTCGCTCAAATATTATTTCTATTTAAGTCACCGGGCAGTTATTTAGTTTGTAAACCAATGCCATAAAGATAAAAAAAAAGTGATTTTTGTTGTTATTTTGTTGGTGACAAATTTGGGATTAAAAAGGAATTAGAATTAGTAAATTGTCCTGGAGGTTAGCAATCATTGTAAAGAAATCGGAAACTTAAAATTTAATTGATTGGACTAAGGCAGAAATAATACTATTAATCTCTCCAGAAATATATTATTTTAATTGAAGGAAAAAAATTTAATATTTTTATACTTTTTATTTATTTCATATCTACAGAAATTCAGAGAACTAGATGGTACTTAAGAAACACTACATACACAGGAATATATACATATGCATGTCAGATTAATGAGAAATTAAGGAAAGAAATGATGCATTCAGAGAATACAGCTATTTACAATTTTTAAAAATGCAACGAGTTAAATATACATAAATATTGTTAAAATACTTTTTTATTACGTAATATTTTTATTAGTGCCAGTTACTACAGTATACACAATATTTATTGCTGAATGCTACACATTTTAATTATTTTTTGATTAAAGTTTTCTTGATTAATTTGCTAATTTTATTATGTAATATAAAATAGTGTCGGTTATTACAGTATACACATTGTTTTTTGCTGAGTGCCATGTATTTTAATTGATTTTTGATTAATTTGTTTTAAAAGGGATATGTACACCAATAAGTATCGCTATAGTGGTTTATATCGTTTCTTTAATTTATAATGCGAATGGAATAAATTATACAATTTAATACTCAAAATTCCATGCGAAGAGATTTTTACAAAATTTTTAAATGTTTTAATGATACTGTTGTGATCTTTATCTATATTTAACATCCCTATTCGAATTTAGAATAACTATTATTTTATGTTTATTGGTTTTGGTTCTTGTTGTTATTAAAAAAATAGGTGTGCAGTGATGGGAATTTAACTCAAACGATTGCATTGATACAAACTATTTAACATTTTATAATTCATTTTAAATGAGTATTTCGAACTAATTCCAGCAAGATGGGTGTAGAACTTTACATAATCACCAATTTATTGCATGGCCTATATGCAACAGGTTTTCCATATTAATGTTTTCAAATATTAAATAAGAATTATATATCAATAATATTTTTTCCTTTTTTTTTTTCTATTTCTTTTGGCTAAATTATAACACTATCATTGTCAGAATATTTTTAGTGCACAGAATGGTGAAATAACAGAAATGCATTCAAAAATTGCATTTTTTGTTTCTCATTTAGAAATTCTTGTAGGTAGTTTGTTTGTTTGTTTTTTTCACTGCCAAATTTTAATAATTTAATTAACTTTAATTAAATGTAATTATTGTAAGTATTAACTATATATTTTTTCTTATTCTTTGAAAATTATGTTATGTTTTTTTTTTGAACAAATTAACTATATAATTTTATAGTTTTATAATTTTATATGAATTTTATTTATACTACATAATTGTTCTTATTAATTGGAAAGGAAAAACAATAATTATCGTTTCACAATAAAAATTCCTGTTTTTATTTAAATATTCTGTGATAATAATATATAAAATGTAAAATAATAAATATTTTTCTACTTACGAATTAATCAAAGGCTTAACTTGTTTGTTTACTCAATATCGTTAAATAAAACCTGTTTATTCAAAGTTTATATTTAGTTAAATTGGGGAATGTACCAATTATGACTTTTGCTTATGATTGGAATTCTTTGACAGTATTTTAAAATAAGCTTCTCTTGAAGAACTATAAAAATTACAAAATATTTTAAACGCATATTTGTACTGTGTTTTGCAAGGATAAGCAGAAATGGATTCAATTAAAAATCAAATAAATTCAAACTGTGATACTATAATGATTTGAATCGAGAAAATAAGGTTGTTAATTTTGTAAATATACTTTTAAAACATGCAAGATACTTACTGGATATAATTTTAATTTTCTATTAAAAAGCTTCACAGAAAGAAATTTTTAATCAGTGTATAAATAAAAATTCAAAAAAATATTTCTTGTTGTTTTGATTTGATTTGATGGTATATTTCCAAGAAATATACTCTTTTTTTTCTGTGTTTCTTTTGTCTCTCTTTTTCTATATATATCAAGTTTCAGTTGCCATTAAACATTTTACTATGGAATTCTGGGAAAATGGTTTTGAAAACACTTGGATGTTCAACAGCATAAGGATTTCAATTTATATATATTTTTCTATATAATTTAAAAACATACAATACAATGAGAAAAAAAATAAATAATACTGTAAAAAATTACAAAATAATTAATCTTAATCTTAATATATTTTAAATAAAAATTTCAATTGTTTGTATTTTTTAAAATTTACAAAATACTAAATTATAATTTCTTTCAAAATGAAAAAAATATTTTTAATTTGAATCTGTTCAAAATTAATAAAAAGTTCTTTTTTATTAATAAAATTATAATTTGCTTGTTTGGTAAGACGGAGAAATCAAATATTGCAAGAAGTTAACATTTCTTGAAATAAAATTTAAGATTATAATTTAATATGCATTGTGCTTTGAAATATGCTTAAAATAATCTTAACTCAAAACTGCAAGTATTTATTTTAGGCAATTAAGTTTGTAAAGGATTTCTATGGACTAAAGGGAAAATAAAAGCATTTCCTTCACCTTATGATGGAAAAATTAGGCTTTTGATAAAATGAATTGAACTTAAAATTTTATCGTAAACCTATTTTGAATAAAAAAAATGTATTAGCTTCTTACACAAAAAGTGTAGTATTAGAAGGTTATAGATCACTTTAACATATAATCAATGTATTTCTACAAGCAGTATATCCTGTTGTAAATCTATCGGTAGCTGATGCATTACTCTAAGTGAAGGATTCGAGTTCTCAGATAAATGGGATTATCCTGCAATTGTGGTATGGTAACATAACTCAATTTTAATGTGCTTAGTAATTCATGTAGTAGTGACACTATTGGGGCTACTATTCAGAATATCAGACTATAATGGACATAATTTAAAATTGATTTCCTCATTTATAGTATAAGTAATTGTTGCCAGTTGATTAAGATAATTAATGAGTTTTGAAATACTATTCTCATTGGTTCTTAATTACATTGAATGTTGATTTCTAAGAGTATTTCAATGTATTCTATTGAATTATATGTATATATATAGAGAGAGAGAGATTAAGAAATCTATTCGAAGTATTTCATATACATTTTAACAGTAACAAACATACATAACAGTAACAAAAACTATTTCTTTCTTATGTTGAAAATGTTAAGGAACGATAAAAACCGACATTGAGAATTTATAATTATTTTGATGCATCACATTAGCAATTCGTATTTTTATACTATTCAAAACAATTTAATTAAATTAATAAGCTATTAATAAGAAGCTCACTTTGCAAAAAAAAGTAAGTAAAATAATAATATTCAAAGGTCCAGTCTCGTTATTTTATATTCATCATTAATTTTATTTACAAAACATTTATTCTCTTAATTTCTTCAAATTTAATTTTATAAATAGTTAATTTATTGTGGGAAAGTATTAAATTACGGCAGAAAAAAATTAACAAAATCTCTTATTTTGGTGACGTAAGCAAGACAAACAAAAGCTAAAAGTAAATACAATTATCACTTGATGTTTGTGAATTTAGAAAATCACTTGATGCATCAAAAGAAAAATGAAAAGTTACAAAACGATTCAATTCCATTACCTGCAAAACAATTTAAGTGCAACAGAATGACCCTACCAATAATTTGGAAAAGTCCTTCCTAAAATAATTGTTAAAAGGAATCTTATGCTAGTGTTGATTCTTTGAAAAAAAAATAAAACCGTGGACTTAAATGTTATAGAGAAAAAAACACATTCTCTTATAGCAGGAGAGGCAACCTTAAATCAGCATCTCAAGCCATTAAAACTCCATTATACTGAATTTTGAAAAAAAAAAAGATAAATCCATTTTCATTTTAAACTCACGTCTATAGGGGAAGTAAAGTTTTGCCGCCAAATAAGTCTACCTATAAGTTTAAATGCATCACTGAATTGATTGAAAAATCCAGAAACTATTTAAACATCTGAAATAAAATTTAGAGTAATATTTTCAATTTATTGTTTAGTATCTAGCTTTTGGATAATAATGCATTTATTTTCTTTTGCTACTATTATTATGAGAAATTAAATTTATGAACTGCTACAATTATCGTGGGACAAAGGAAATACAATTTACATTGTACATTCGTATAATGTCTGTTCCCATTTGGAGTTAGGATACATTGAATATGATTGGTACTTGGAATAATACTCCAAAGAATAATTTTAGTGAAAATAAGTAATCATAATTCTCATGATCGAAATTAAATAAAATATGCTTATATATAACATTCCTTTTCTACATTATGACATTCCGATTCACTAATAAACGACATACGAAATTATTCTTTCATAACAAAAACAAAAATCCTGAAAATATAACAACAAAAGCTTCACATACAATGGCAAGAAGGAAAAATGGAGAATGTTTTCGAAATTCAAACTGGAAAAGTCATAAAAGTGCCTGCGTTTCCTTTTTTAAAATCTCATATTTTGTAATAATACTACTGAAAATAAGTACTTAAAAGGATAATTTTACTGAAATAAATATTCCAAAAGGATTTTACTGAAAATAAGTACTCCAAAGGATAACATTCTGAAAATAAGTACTTTGATGATAATTTTACTGAAAATAAGTAATGTCAAACACATTTTACTGAAAATAAAATCAATTATAATGCCATTTTTCAAAAATAAATGCATAAAATTTACAAAACATTCCTTTCTACATTATGACAGTCCGATTCATTAAACGACATGCCAGATTATTCTTAACAACAAAAAAAAAAAAAAAAAATCAAAAAAATCATGAAAATTCCATTTGCGTACGATGGCAAAGATGGAATAATAAAGAATGTTCCCGAAATTCAAACTGGAAAAGTCATAAAAGTTTCCTTTTTAAAATCTCAAAATTCTCTGCCTGTCATCTGCTGTGACATTAATGTCAAAAATGTGTCTTAAAAATCACCAAAATTAAAATTAAAATTT
This sequence comes from Caerostris extrusa, assembly GCA_021605095.1. Taxonomy (NCBI): domain Eukaryota; kingdom Metazoa; phylum Arthropoda; class Arachnida; order Araneae; family Araneidae; genus Caerostris; species Caerostris extrusa. The sequence continues at coordinate 80,866 of BPLR01012206.1, forward strand.
GCTGAGATTGGGGCAAAATTAACAAACTTCCATTTGGGGAGATTATTTTTGCTCAGGTACTGAGCTAAAAGAAAATAACTTTTAGCGGAAAGGCTTGAAAATACCGCTGTTAAATTCACCTGGAATTCAATATTGAGTTTCCATGGGAAAAAGATTGAATGGAATGAAGAGAATTTTATTTATTTTTATTTATTTTTTTTGCATGAAACTTTGTTTAAAGATTGAGATTGATTTTTTTTTTTTTTTGGTTTAGAAAAATAAACAATGTAAAAATTTTGATTTAGTTTCGAGTTAAATATTCGGTGATGCTGTTTTCTTTTAATCATTACTGGGTATTAAATTTTTGAAGTAAGCTACATTAATGTTATTCTTGATTTCAATTTTGGGAAATAATTTGGTTCAAATTTGTTGTAAATAAAAAAAGGAAATAATATAATGGGGCATGTTTTCTAAGTGGCGCGGCGTATGGCGTGGGAAGAAACTAGTTATTAAACATCGGATTTTTCTACCACATAGCAACAGCTAAGGAAAAGGTAACAAATGAAGATTTGTAAAATTTAAATGTAATTTTTATCATAAAATTCATTATTTTAAGACGAAATTCACGAACTTTATTTTAAATATTTATATTTGTGCGACTGTGTTCCATTATTTCTTATAATCTGAGCGTTGATATAGAATGTGAAAACAAACCTAATAGTAAAGAATTTTTTTTTGAGAATGTTTGTTTGTATTCATATTATTAAATAAAAAAGTTAAAACTAAAATGCTTTTCTTATTATTTCTAGGCGCATTCAAATTCATTTGCCTTCAGAATAGTTAAAGAAAATATTCACCATTTTATTTTAAGGAATAAACTTTTCTATTAGTAATTTGGAACCTTAACATTAAATAAATTACAGGATAAATATAAAAATATTTTTTTTTCCTCCTCAAATAAAAAATATCTTTATTTTGTAACCATGAAAAATTTTCTTTTAAACATTTTTATTTAAAAAAAAATTTTGTTTATTATTTATATTTGTGAAAAATACATTCTGCAGATTACTGATGAACTACATTTACATCGAAAAGTAACAATTTAGCTATTGAAAATTCCAAATGTATTTTGATTTTTACAATATTCAGAAAATAAATACATTTTAATACATGGCATATTTGACATTGACATTTGTCGCCTAGATATTGATACAATGACATTTGACATTGACAATGACATTGGTTGATATGAAACATTTGACAAATTGAGTTTGCTTGGCGGCAAATAAATTTTAAAATGTTTTATAATCAAATATATTAATGGATTTAAAAAAATTGCGAAAAAATTCAAATTATTGAACATATTTATAAAAAAAAGTGTAACAAAGTATTTTTTTTTCAACTTTAAAGACATAGTATTTGAACTGAATGCCTGATAGCCGAGTGACTTACGCTATGGATCTCGGTGCCACAGGTTTCGAGTTCAAGTCCCGGGGTGAAATGGATGTTATTATTTAGAATCCACTTTAAGCCGTAGATCCCGGTTTAATATGACTGTAGATCGTTGGTCTAATATGATTGTAGAGTGACAATCCAACCCCGTAAAAATAAAATATCTCTTGACTCTAAATATGGTAGTAGCAGACGGTCTTGGCCTATCACGGTGTGATTACGTCAACGATGATGGTGGTGATGAGTATTTGAACTTAAATGCCAAAATGCTTACAAAACATTTATGTCCTATAAAAATAACAGGACTTATTTCACAGATACCAAGGTATTATAGAATAACTTAAGATAAGCAAATGAAAATTGAATATTTTGAGCACATCACAAAAATGCTATATTTGTAATACATTAAATCGTATTTTTTTAAAAAAATAAAATAGCTTTTATAAAACCTTCTTTCATTGTATATCAAAGCATCACTTCTGAGAAAAGTGTCTGAACACAAATTTGGTTTGCTTCTAAAGTTGTAATAACCTTTGCTAGTGGTGGTTATCAAGGAAGGCATTGCCTCTTTGACATTTATTTTTTTTTTAATTTTAACATTTATTGATTCTCAGAATTTTGAAAAAAAATAAAAACATATTATTTTTCTAAACAGTTGGGAGTCGAATTTTTATTACTTCAGATTTCGTCTACTAACTCCTGCAAAAATGCTCCTGACTCCTACAAAATGCTCGACACCCGACAATTCACTTGAAGAAAGAATTAATGTAAGATCGATTTCTCTATTTTAGTGAATAATGCTTCCTAGCTTGTGTGAAAAACGATCGTCTAAAAGAACTGAAAATATTTTCACGTGTATTGCTTAGCAATATTGCAGTGTAAAATACAAAATAATAATTTGATTTGAATTCAACACGTTGAAAAGATTCTAAATGCATGAGAAAAGTCTGAAAGCTGCATTAAAAAACAAAAATTATATAAATAAACTATTCAATGATTAAAAAAGAGAAGTCTGAAATAAAAATATAAAACTATCGTTTAATTTCCGTTATCATTGCATTTTTTTATGCAGTCACTTCATGCTTAAAAATACATTGTTTCTTAAGCAATTATTTTATATGTATAATTTTGTAATCAATGATTACAAAATACGAAGTGTTTTTTTTTCAAAATTTTCCTCAAACATTTCCTCTTTTGTCCCTTAAAGAATTTGTGTAAGTCAAACAAAAAGCAAATTATTTTAAGTCAATGTTTCTCATATTCTAGCAAAATTACTCATATTTATTAAAATTCGCTAAGAAAGCACTGCACAACTACGAATATTTAACAAATATTTACTGAATCATCTTAAAAAGCCAGTTCGTTCTTTGTACCCTCCGTATACCTGGAACTGCCTTTTCGACTCTTTGTACCCTCCGTACTGCATTTTTTCCTTTCTGTCTCCATTATCGGTTCCAAAGGCTAATGGAGGAAAAAAAAAAAAACGAGCAAAGTCTTAAGTCTAATATAAAGAAAAACCCGTCCTTGAAAAGAGAATCTATCTACCTTAAAAAAAATTTTTTCCCATCCGCTTTATAATTAGTTATGGGAATGCATGGTGGATCTTAACTCCTTCTTCCATCTTTATTTTCACTTATGTAGAGAAAATACTCCATGTTCAGTTTATAAGAACGTCTTTTGAAAAACATGGTCTTTGACGCAGAGTGATTCGGACTTCATGAACATCACTAAATATAGTAAATTTCGTCATATAATATGCGGAGTTAAAGCAAATGTCTAGCCATATGTCAGCGTTGTCATTGAAGTGAAGAATTGATTTTAACACACATTCTCATCATCATGTAATTTATAGTGTCATATGAAAGATTTCATCTACGTTAGTCCTATTGATTCAGACGAGGACTTTGTTGCCAGAGATGGCGTAAAAATGCTTGGTATTTTTGCCAATAACTACAGCTCGTTTCCTTACAGGTGTGAGTCATGTATAACTCCTGATGTTTATCTTTTGAGTTAATTAACATTTGTTTTTTTAATCAATTATATTTATTTCCTCTGTTTAGATTAAGACTTGCAAGACTCTTGATGATGATTTCTTCGCAAAGTTCCCACATTCTGCTATTTCTGTAAAATGCCTTTATTTCCTTTCGCTCTGTCACAGGTTTGAGGCCTGAATTACTACTGAGGTTATTCGTTTGAGTAGCCCATACATTCCGTCTTTACTCAATAAAATGTATTTATTTCTGCTCGTTATGTCACAGACGTGAGGCTCACATTAATTTTGGCAGTTCCCCCTTTGAGTAGCCCATATATTCCATTATTTCTGTCATCAAGAGGCATTTTTTCCTGCTTGTTGTCCCAAGTGTAAGCCTTACAATAATCCCGGCAGTTATTCCTTCGTGTTGTCTATACAATCTGCCTTTGTGTAGTCCATGGAATCTGCAATTCCTGACTACAAAAAAATATTTTTATGTGTCATCGTTCGTCATAGATGCGAGGCCAGCATTAGTCCTGACGATTAGTAATTTGAGTATCCTTGATGTAGACTCTTCATTTATTTTAAAAAAATGTATTTATTTAAGCTGACTATGGCAGAGATGTGAAACTTGCATGACTCATGGAAATTATTCCTTTGAGTGATCCATACATCCTGCTATTTCTGTCAATAAATGCATTTATTTCAGTTGCATTGCTCCTAACAGTTAGGTGGAATAACGGCCAATTGGCTAGTGCTCTGGCCTTTGGTATCATAGGCTTCATGTTTGACTCCTGGCAGTCACATGGATGTTTGTCACTAAGCTATAGGTCATGGTCTAATTGGTGCAAAATGACCGTAGAGGACAAACCAAACCAAACCTAACCACACATTTTTCCATAGTTCAATCCTGGCAGTATGGATGTTTGTGAGTGGTTCGGAATCATTAATAGGTCACGGGATAAAGTATGCAAAAATGACCGTAGAGTGACAAACCAAACCAAACCTGACTACTTTGAGTGACAATACCTGTTCAAACCGGAAAACTAAGCTATAGGTCACGGTCTAATTAGGTTAAAGTATGCAAAAATGACCGTAGAGTGCAAACCTAACACTACTTTGAGGAGTCTACATTTTTCCATACCTGTTCAATAAAATGGCAGAACATATATATCAGAGGCATGAGGCTTGTATTTCTTCTGGTGGTGAGTAGTCCATATATTCTGCCATTTCTGTTAAAAAGTTTTATTTATTTCATACCTCCATTGTCATGCATGTTCCTCGCCGTATAGGCTTGCGTTACGACCACGAATTATAGTACGAATATTGCTTGTCTAAATGTGTACCATCAGTCTACCAAAGTGTGGCAGTGTCAATAGCCATTCTTTATAAATATCATGTAAAATAGAACATTTTTATCATTTAAAAAAAAAAAAGTACAATTTTTAACTTTCTACGCATTAAGTATATTTATAACTATTAAAAGTATATAGAATATCTGTGTTAGATTTATAATTAGTTTTAGCTTTTAGCTTTACTCTTAGTTTCAGCTTTTTATTTCCTTTTTAGCACAAGAAAAATCGATTAAATTTTATTTCTATTTATTTGAATAATACGTAAAAATAATCCCTTTTAATTTATGATCATATAATGGAAGGCTCATAAATACTATCACTAAACGGAAAATATTAGATTTTTATAATGTTTTTTAATGCTAGTGTGTTATCTTTATATGTAAAACTTCTAAATTGCAATTTTATTGTGCATGCTGCTTGGATATGATTGAAACGTCTATAAAATTAATGAAGTTAAAACCATTAAAAGATTTTTTATTTATAAGCAGATTAAGGTAATTTGATAAGATGAATATGATTCATTCAACAGAAAAAAAAAATTATTTCTCGTTAATTCATATTATAATAAATAAAATTCAATTTAAATCTAGAAGTAAGTGAATAACACTTTAAAAAAATTGCATGCTTTATCTACTTTATCTGGGTTAAAAAATATCTTTCATTGAGTGTCAATTCAATGAAAGATATTTTTTGCAATTCGCTTTGATATTTAATTGCTACATGATTAAATGAGGGCTAGACAAACTCACAATCAGATCTTTTTTCAAATCAACCTCTTTTGTGGTTCATATCGTCTGCAATTGTAAATAAAAGAACATAATATTGCGCGTGCAAAAAGGCAAATCGAATAACATTAACATCTACGATCTTTCATCGATTAACAATTTCACTTCAATGATGATATTTTTTTCTTGCCATCAGATTTCTTTACAAAATTTACATACAAAGAAAACAAAGCTATCGAAGATATTGTCTTTAGTTATGCTTAATTCTCTTCCCCCATACAACACAAACAATGAAACTCAGGAAATGGAATTCCTCATTATTAGAGAAATACTATCCGAAAGCTATCAACTGGATAACATAAACAGCCAGGAGAGGAAATAAATTTGTAAAATAATTCGATACAAAAAAAGAGGAGAGTGGGCCATTTGTAGAAATTGGAACACTGGTAATCCCGCCCATTCGAACCTTTTGGGGGTGGTCTGAGCAATAAAATGCATGAGACGGAATCTGGAAGGGATTCATTGTGTAAATGAAAAAGAAGGAAATCGAACCTTTAATTGCTCCTTACGGAAAATGGATCGATTAAAAAAGATGATGATGTTGATGTAATGATCTGATAAAGTTGATTAAAAGGAATGAAAAAAAATTAATTTAGCTCTAGCATGATTAAAATTTTTATTTTATATTTAGGTATTTCATTTAATAAAAAAAAATACTATTATTTACTATTGTATTTATCAAATGCCTTTTATACATAAAAAAAAAATTGATAGCAGATTTTATGTTTTCATCGAACTAACTAAAATTTGCTTATGGTATTTTCAGTATGTAAACACATTAATAAAGTTAATAAAAAATATACAAGATTATATAAGAAATATTATTTCAAAATTCATAAACTATTTATTAACTATGTCATCATCTTTAAGCTGAGAAAAAAACTCGCTAATTCTATTATTTAAAAATCTTTTAAAACAATTCTTAATAACGCCAGTAAAACAAAAAATCATTGCTTTTTATAAATGACTTTAAAAAAAGTCAGTAATCACTCTTTCAAATGTTCTTACGTAACAATATACCTAAAATTTCAGAAATTTCCAATGCCTTTTGGCTTTATCACCTATTGTATAAAACCATATATATACGTACATGATGTGATCACAATTATATGTAGAACATAATAAAGGACATTTCAAAATGCTTCCTTAAAAATTGAAAGATTAAATTTCTTAAAAGAGAAGAATAGAAGACACTGGCATAATAAAATATATTTTCCATACAGCAAAAATTCCACCTAAAGCTATTTCCACGAAAAGTAATTTACATAATTTTTTCTTACTTCTCTCATTACACTGATTAAGTAAAACCAAGTAAATTACACAAATAAACCCCAAAGTTAAGAGGAAAATTAAATTAAAATTGTTCAGTTTCCCTTTGATCTAGATGAAGAAGCGTAACATAAGTTTCTGCTGCAGGCTATTCTTTTCACAAAAAAACCTTCCCTGCTATCTGTATGTAGAAGCAAATAAAACATTAGAATCTATTCACCCAAAAAGCGTCATAAGTTTCTAGTAGAAGGAGGCTTACTCGTCGCATTAAAGGCCGTCAACTTAGCATCTGACATCTATGTCTGCTTTTTTGCAGGCGGTATTGAGTGGATGTTTCGCATGTGAAAAGGCCACGCGCTGCTTTTTTATGAACTCCATCCCGAACATAAGTGCATCGCCGATGTAAAAGGAACACATCCTTGCAGAGCTGTTCCATTTCCGAAGTGAAATGCATTGTTTTTCTGATGCAAAAAGGACGCAGTGGATATTTATAAGTTCAAGAAGTTCTCCACTGAAGCTACTCGGCGGAATTTTATTTATTGGATCTATACTAATGCCCCGGAATACTCAGAGGCGAGAAGATGTGCATGCAGTAAACAACTTAAGAAAACTGACCTCCAGAAATTGCGAAAACAGAATGAATAGATACAACGTGGAACGTGTCTTGTGTGTTAAAGATATGTTTTACAATGTTAGATATAGTAGCATAAAATAGTATCTGTTTTATTTTACTGCATATGCTATATCAATGCTCATAAAAAACAAATAAAAGTATTCTGAAAAAAATATATAATCATCCGGAACGAAATACATTTTATCCATGATATTTAGTATGTAAGAACAAAATGCATCACAGAAATCTTTAAAAATAAAAAAATATATAGCATTTCAAACGATTTTCTTTTCTTGCAAAATATCATTTTCATTTTGAAATAAAATGGTCTTTGCTTTCACCTGATACCCTTTTTTGAACAATTTTAATCTATTTCATTGCATAATTTTTTTATACCGTGAAAGAAATTTAAGTATAAAAAAGCTCAGAAAGAAATTAAACTAAAGTTAGAAAGCTGAATAGCTGATCAAAGAAATTGAAATAAGTTCATGAAAGAAATTTAAAAAATTAGCCAATAAGGAACTTTGAAAGTGACCAAGGACAAAAAAATAAATTGATCAAGGAATCGAAAAACTCCGCTCAAGAAAACAATACCCATAATTGAGTAGTCCACACATTTTCCTATATCTTTCAATAAAATCCATCTGTTTCCACTCAGTATATCACAGGAAGCCTGTATTTAGCATAGTGGTTACTTTTTTTGAGTCCATACATCCTGCCATTTCTGTTAAAAATGTATTAATTTCATACCTCCTCTATCATACCTATGTGTTCCTCGTTTCATGGGCTTGTGTTACGGCCAATGTTTAAATGTATACCATCATTCTCTAAAGTTTGGCGGATTCAATAGCCACTCTTCATTCTAGCCTTTTGATGATTAATATCATGTAGAGCAATACATTTTTGCATTTAAAAATTCTGAGTACAATTGTTGACTTTCTACATATTAGGTATATTCTTAAACAATCTATGTATAGATACAATCTATATATCTTTTCTACATACTTTTAATATATATATGTGTTAGATTTATAATTAGTTTTATATGTATTACAACACAAGAAATATTGCTTAAATTTTATTTCTGTTTGTTTGAATAGTACGTAAGAAACAATATCTTACAATTTATGATCATGCAATGGACGGTTCATAAATACTATCACTAAATAGAAGATTTTAGATTTTTTATGTTTTTTATCCTAGTACTGTTATGTTTATAAATAAAACTTATAAATTGAAATTTTAATTTAAAAGCACCTTGAGTGCGATTGAGAATTTTGGGAAGTTAATGAAGTTGAAATAATTAAATGCTTTCAATTTATAATGAGATTAAGGATAATACAAATATTTATTTAACAGAAACTACAACGTAACTATTCATCTTATAATAAAAAAATAATTTAAATCTAGAAGCAAGTGCAAGACACTTTTTAAATAATCGGCATGCTTTATCTATTTTATCTGGATCAAAAAATATCTTTCATTGAATTTCAATTCCACGAAAGATATGCTTTTTTTGCAATTCGCTTTTGTATTTAATTGCTACATGTTTAAATAAAGGCAAGACAAAATCTGAATCAGATTCTTTTTCTAATCGTCCTTTTTTTTGTGAGTCATGTCGTCTGTAATTTTAAATAAAAGACGATGATCACGTTGCACATGCAAAACGGCAAGTCAAATAACATTAGCATCAATGATCTTTCATCGATTAACAATTTCACTTCAATTAGGATATTTTTTTTCTTGTCATCAGATTTCTTTACAAAATTTACATCCAAAGAAAACAAAACTGCAGAAGGTATTATCTTTAGTTCGCTTAATTCTCTTCCACCCATACAGCACAAACAATGGAACTCAGAAAATGGAAATCCTCTTTATTAGCAAAACGCTATCCGGAAGCTATCCACTGAATAGAATAAACAGCCAGGAGAGGAAATAAATTTGTAAAATTATTCGATACAAAAAAAAGGGGAGAGTGGCCAATTGCAGAAATTGGAACACTGGTAATCCCACCCATTCGAACCTTTTGGGGGTGATCTGAGCAATAAAATGCATGAGACGGTAATCTGAATGGATTCATTGTGCAAATGGAAAAAGAAGAAAATCAGACATTTAATTGCTCCTTACCGAAAATGGATCGATTAAAAAGATGATGAAGTTGATGTAATGGTCTGATAGAATTTATTAAAACGAAAGCAAAATTTAACTTAGCTGTAGCATGATTAAAATTTTTATTTTATAATCAGATATTTCATTTAATAAAAACAATCACTGTTATTCACCATTGCATTTATTTGTTCTTAGTATGAAATTCTTTTCAAACATAAAAAAGAGATAGATAATAGATTTTATTTTTCATCGAACTAACTAATTAGCTGTAGGTAATAATATTCGCTTATTGTATTTCAGTATATATATACATTAATGAAGACAATACAAAATGTACAAGAAAAGTGTGTTATTTCTCAATTAGTAAACTATTTAGCAACTATGTCATAAAACTATTTAGTAACTAGCAACTATTTAGCAACTTGCTTTTTAAGAATGACTCTAAAACAAGTGAGTAACCGCTATTTCGAATGTTCTTATATAACAATATATCAAAAATTTCAGAAAACTCCAATGCTTTTTGGCTTTATCACCTACAGTATAAAACCATATATATACATACATGATGTGATGACGATTATGTGAGAATAAATGTAAAACGTGATGAACTTTTCAAAATGCTTCCTAAAAAATTAAAAGGTTAAATTTCTTAAAAAAAAGAATGAAAAACACTCTCATAATAACATATATTTTCCATGCAACAAGATTCCTTCTAAAGCTATTTCCTCAAAAGTGAATTACATAATTTTTTTCTTACTTTCATTACACTGATTAAGTAAAACCAAGTAAATTACACAAATAAACTTCAAAGTTAAGAGAAGATAGAATTAAAATTGTTCACTTTCCCTTTGGTCTATATGAAGGTATGTAACATAAGTTAGTACTGCAGGTTATTCTTTCCCAGAAAGACCTTCTTTATATTTGTATGTGGAGGAAAACAAAACATTATAATATTCACCAAAAAAAAAGCGTCATAAGTTTCTAGTAGAAGGAGGCTTACTCGTCGCATTAAAGGCCGTCAACTTAGTATCTGACATCTATATCTGCTTTTTTGGAGGCGATATTGAGCGGATGTTTCGCATGGGAAAAGCCACGCGCTGATTTTTATGAACTCCATCACGAACATAAGTGCTTCGCCGATATGAAAAGGAACACATCCTTTTGCAGAGCTGTTCCATTTCCGAAGAGAAATGCATTGTTTTTCGGATGTAGCAAATATTTACATCTTCGAAGTTCTCCACTGAAACTAGCGGTAATTTTATTTATTGGATCTATGCTAATGCCCAGGAACACTCAGAACAGGAAAGATATGTCTGCAGTAAGCAACTTAAAGAAAACTGTCCTCAGAAATTGCGAAAACAGAATGAATAGATATAGTGGGGAACGTGTCTTGTGTGCTAAAGATATGTTTTACAATGTTAGATATATTTTATGGTAGCATAAAATATTATCTGTTTTATTTTACTGCATATGCTATTTCAATGTTCACTCAAAAAAAAAAGTATATAGAAAAAATATGTAATATTCTGGGCCGATATACAGGTTACCTATGAAATATAGAGTTGAATGTGAGAATAAAATGTATCACAAAAATCTGTAAAAATAAAAAATTGAACATAGTTATATAGAATTTAAAACGAATTTCTTGTCTTGAAAAATATATTTATTTTGGTCTTTGCTTTCACCAGACAATCTTTGAGAACAGTTTTACATTATTTAATTATTATATCTATTTATCCGAGAAAGAAATTTAAATATGAAAAAGCTTGTGAATGAAAATTAAAATATTATGAATAAAAAAACCCTAGAAGAAATTAAACTAAACTCAAAAGGATAGTTCGTGAAAGAAATTGAAATAAATCGATAAAGAAACTCATGAAGAATTTTTTTTTTTTTTAAATTAAACATTAAGAAACATTGAAAGTGGCCAAAGACAAGAAAATACATCACGAAACAAAAACTCCACTCTGGAAAATAATACCCATTTTTGTTTTATATTTAAAATGGATGTCACAAAAATCTATAGTACATATAATAATAGTTCTTAAATAGAGTTATAGTTTTAATATACTATTGAATGCTTTTAAAAATCATTTAATTTACATAGTCTCGTGAATTTTGTAAAGCGTTAATAAAATCTGCGAATAGTTTTTATGATGTAGACTTCGAAGAGTCCTTTACTATTTATTCATTTTCAACATTTGCTTTACACCACTTCATACAAATAAAAAGTAAATATCCAGTTGCTACAAGTTAAAGGAATATCGAATCAGGAAATAGATCAAACTTAATTGTTAACAAATTAAAGTTAAAAATGTTTAAACGTTAAATTTCCTTTATTCTTTTCTGAAGTGGTGTAAAACGAAGGTTGAAAATGCAAATAGTAGAGGACTCTTTGATTCTACATCAGAAAACTATTCGTAGATTTTATTAACCCTTTACAAAAAACCTTGATTTTATATAAACGAAAGGATTTTTACCAAAATAACAAACAATAATATAAAATATTTAAAGAGTTTAAAAATTCAAATATAACTATTTTAAATTATTAACCTTTACATTTAAAAATTTTAATTATACTTTTTAAAATCTATATACTACATTTGTGCAGGTTGTCATTAATTAAAATATGATCTCGGTTATTTTAACTTATAAAAAAATATATGATCTTCAGCATTGCCCCTTATTCTTAAAATATGTCCTACTTTTTATTCTTAAATCCTTTTTATTTTATGTATAAGTGCAACACAAAATAGGACTACCTCAAGAAAGATTTGTTTTGGTTTCCACGCTACGGTCCTTCTTTGCACACTTTTAGGCTGATTAGACCTCTAATGAAAGTAGACTTACAAAAATGTATCTCTAGTAAATATTTAAAATTACACAAAATCCTTTAATTTATATATAAGTTTAACAAGAAATATGGCTAACTAATGAAAGGTTTGATGTGGTTTGACTAATTAGGTTTGCAGTTTTAAGTTGTTGCCCTTCAAGCTTTGGTTTGCACATTTTTAGGCTAATTAGATCTCTAATGAAAGGAGATTTAGAAAACGTTTTCCTAGTAAATATTTAAAATTAACCACAAAAAAATAAATACAAATGTTAACAGTAAGGCTACCAAAAATGAGATTAAAATTTTAGAAAAATGTAGGCGTAGTAAAATAAATAACGTAATAAAGTCGCAATCCTTGTAGTTGCATAATAAAAATTCCTATCCTCCAGCAATATATACTAAAAGTTATAATTCTCGTAGCAAGTAATGATATGAAAACGGTGACAGATCCTTCACTGCGAATCGTGCTCATTTGCATTTGTTTGATGGCTCGATACTGTCACTCTCCATTTAATTCTTGTTTCGTGAATTTTAAATTTTATCCCCACGAGAATCGGAGAATGCTGCATTCACCGTTCTGTTACGTGGGTGGACGAATGAAATACGGAATTCTTCCTCCCCGGGTGTTGTTCGCAGCAGAGAGGCAGGATAAAACATCGCACTCGGATAACGGTGTACTGCATTGGGAGGTACTCTCCATTACAGATAAAATTGAAGCCTTCGATTCCCAGGGTGTCCTTAATTTTTTTACTATTGATAGTATGTAATTAAATAAGTCCTTTTTATGAAACACAACTCAAATACATACGCAGAAAAAATAACGTGACACAAGAGAAGAATACTTATATACACTCAAGAGCCAAAATATTATCACCACACCTACATTTTGCAATGAACTCGCCTGGATGACGTGGAAGGCACGTGATCAGGTGGAAGTGGTATTTAACTGGTATTAAGTGGTGGTATTAATCCATGCCAAGGCGGGTTGAAGCTGTGTTGCGCGCCAAAGGTGGGCCAACTCGTTATTGACAGGTGGTCATAACGTTTTGGCTCTTGAGTGTATAAAAAATTAAACTAAAATGCCTCTCGTCAATTTTTAATGAATGGCAGGCAGTTTTTAACTATTGAGAATTTAATTACTTAACAGCAAGTAAAACGAAATGCAAAAATACCTATCAGATTTACCTATGTTGCTGATAAAGGATTCTCTCTGTTGCGTGGGTGAAATATATGAACTATAGACTTTCTCTGTGGATATCATTTACAACAGAGGACAAGATAAAAACTTGTTCATCTCTCACTCTGCGTCTGATGGGGTGAAGAAAATACTCCCAAACAACAGGCTTACCACTTTCAGATAGTTGTGTTTTGCCTCTTATAAAGGTTTCTTTTAGCTTTCTCGGTCACTATTATCGATAACATGCAATTAAATATTAAAATAAGACCTTTTTTGTGAAGCACAACTCAAATGCGTGCACAAAAATTAACTTGGCACAAAAGCTTTGGAAATAAGTTTAAAAATAAAAATTTATCGTCCATTTTATTGTATACAATTAAATTAATTATTTTTATTGTAAGTAATTAAATTAATTAACTGCAAGTAAACCAAAAATGTAAAAAAAAAAAAAAGATGTCAGTGTCACCTGTGCTGATGATACAGGTTCTCTCTGTTGCGTTTGTAAATAAATGAAATCTAAACTTCGTCTGTGGATATTATTCCCATCAGAGGAAAAAAAAATAAAATCTTGTTTATCTCTCCCGCTCTCTGAGGTCAGATGGGCTTTGCTTTTTGGGTGGAAATTTTAAGGAGAACTACCTCGTATTATATGGGAACAAACCCCCTACAGGTAGTCCGACTCACAAGGCAAGATGCTGAACATCACAAACGCCATCGAGTCTCCCCGTTTTGTTAAACAATGTCAACAATAAACCCTCCAGCGGATTGAATCTCAGCCCTAAACTAACGAGTGATATACGATGCCACTGAGCCACGTTGGAATAAGATAAAATAAAACTGATATTAAAAAAAAATAAAGTTTTTTTTGAAAAAAATTTTTTTAATAGGGTATATCTGCTTCCAACATGGATTAAAATCATTTAATTATAGTTTTAATTAATATTCAAATCTATCCCGTATCATATATATTTATCTGTGAAAGATAATAAAGGCTGATATATGTCTATTACAAGATCATAGATCATACAAAAACATTTTTTTATTTACTTTATTTGCATTATGGTTGCTAATTCTAAATGTTTGATTTTATCTTTATATAACATATCATAGAAAACAACTTCAAACTTCTACTAATATCATTGCAATGCAGAAGCTTTACAAAGAATTTTTTTCCTAACCTTTCTTAATTTATTACCATACATTACAACTTTCCTTTCGAATATCATATTTGGTGAACTTTGAAGAAGCTTGTTGTGTCCGTGCCTTTGCTTTTTTTATTATTGAAATTTAATTAATACAATGCTGTTCATGTTATTTAATTAATGTCGTTTAAAATTCTTATTGTCATTTATTTAATATAATTTGTTGTTTTCATTTAATTAATATCATTTAAAGTTGTTATTGTCATTTAATTAGTATAATTTTATGTTCTTGTTGACCATTAAATAATATTATTTAAAGTTGTTATTAATAAATATCTTTTAAAATTGTTATTGCCTTTCATTTAATATAATTTATTGTTTTCATGTAATTAATATCATTTAATATTGATATTGGCATTTAATTAGTATAATTTTATGTGGTTATTGACCTTTAATTAATATTATTTAAAATTGCTATTATCTTTATTTTAAATAATTTGTTGTTATTGCATTTAATTAATTTAATTCAATGTTGTTATTACCATTTAATTAATATCATTTTATGTTGTTATTGTCATTTAATTTATGTAATTTAATGGTTTTTTTCTATCTATTAAAAAGTAGGCATTGTAAGCAAGCATGTCCAATAAAGGGAATTATAAAAGTGATTTAGTTTGAATGATTTTTCTGTGTCGATTTCTTGAAGCCATTTTAATGCATATAAAAACTGCATTTTAAAATTCGTCTGTTATTATCTTTCTCTTACTACTGTTCTGTTATCTTGTACTGATTCTAAAGAATTCGACGGAAATTAAGATTCCAGTGAAAAAAGTGATCAATTATTTCCAATTATAAGAACCCAATAAACGACCCGCAGTCGCGAATTGCCACAAAGCGGTCGCGTAAAGATTTTTCAATGATTCAGCTCTCCACTGCACCCGTAAAGATGATTTCTTCAGAAGCGTCGAAATTGGAGGACGTGCGAACAGTTCTTATTGATCAACTCACTCCTTCTGCAGCAATAAAATATCCCTCATTAATGGCGGACGCGAGCCAATAAATCCCCCATGTTTTATAGGGCCCTGTTGCTTTACTGCCCATATCTGCTAAACCGAGAAACTGCAATGGACGACGGAGAGATCCGGGCGGAAAACGAGGTGGGAAGCTTCGCATTTCATTGGGCCACAATCAGTTCCCGGACTTGGGCAAATTAACAAGTTTATGTCTTTGTATTGGGGCCTCGGGAAAAAGGAGGAGGTAGACTGTTTTTAGCATTATCATTGCAGGGCCGCTAATATATCGCGTTAAACTTGATAATTACTTGTGCCGATTTTAATAAAGTGGGGGAAAAGATTTATAAATAACCGCAATTATCACTACACTGGCATGGAATGTCTTATAGTTTGCTACTTGGTTATTGTAAGCATACATTTTCCTTACTTGTAAATATAATTCTATTCAAATGTTTCCTATTAACATAATACATTAATTAAAACGCTAAAAGTGGTACTATAAGTAGAGATTTAACAAAATACACGCAGTTTTAATCAAAAGTCGTGTTTAAAATTAAAAATAATTATAGTTTCAATAAATAAATATATAGAAAATGTTAGATTAAAAATTTTAGATGAATTTTGTGGAACTACAAAATGTTTCTAAAATTAACATCCAATTTCACGAATGTGCATCGTGAATGATAGATGTAACCTAGAAGCTAATTATTAATATCATAAAAACACAAAGTTTCTTTTAATGCCTATTAAAAAATTACCATATCACGCGATTGGTAGTAGGAACCTTTATTCTTAAGCTAGCTAGTTTAATATGCGTAGATTCCAGATGGCAATAACACAAATAAATAAATAAAAAAAAAATTTAAATATTCACAATTACGAGAAAAAAAAAATTATTTTTACACTAGGACGGCCCATGCACTTGCGCACCGAAGCATTTTCATTGATGAGCTTCTTTAAAAATTGACCAGTTCGTTCAAGTCCTATGAATTTCACAAATCACTACTGGCCTCCGAGATCACTTGATCCGACACTATGAGATTTTTTTTTTTGGGGGAAGTTTGTGAATAGTACTGTCTTTGTGATTCTCCTAATCATAGGTGTGGAAGAACTTCACTGCATAGGTAAATGAGGGGATACAATGAAGGGACTCCCAGGCCATGAAGTATTTATTCTCCGCTTGTTAGCAATTATATATTTATAGAAGTGAGACAGTTTGAAGTTTATGAGGAACGGATAAGATTCAGAAGAAGATCAGCATGTCATCGTGACGTGGAGTGGCAAAAGATCTTCTCAAAATCAGTTGTTAGGATTTACATAAGAATTAAAATATTCTACCACAGGTGGGAAATACAGCGGCTCCCACTTCTTCTTTACTGGCTTTACAGCTTTGTACAGGCTTGAGCCTCCAACACAACACCATCTCCACCTATCTCGCACCAATGCCAATCTTTTCTAGATAATACTACATAATACTATACCTTCGACACTATCTATCCCCTTTTCTCTTGTTCTTCCTCTTTTCCTATTGTTGAATATTTTACACGACATATTCCTTTTAATGATGTTTCCATCATCTCTGTGATGAACATGCCCGAGCCAGGATTCTTAATGATTTGATGTATCTCATAATGTCTCTAATTTAATTATGTGCTAAATTTAATTTGTTTGTTCTTTTAATCCATATATTATTGATTAATAAACTGAATTTCGTTGGCATCCGTGTGATTTTATCAGGCTCCTGAACTAAAATGAATTGGATTTTTACAATTTGGTATATTTCGACAATATTTTTTTGGTATATTTATTTGGTATATGTGTCCAACAAAGGAACGCACAAACCAACACAAAAACACGCCTTTCACGTCCCGTGTTTTTTTTTTTTTTTTTCCTGTTTCAAAACTCACTTCAAATGGAATATTCGTTTTCGAATCCTATTTCCTTTTATTTATTTCGAATATGAATTGAACGAAATGTGCATTGTTTTCCAGAAGACGTGAAGGGAAAGAGCGCGAGGAGATCGCATTTTTTCCATCTCTCTGCTTCTCTCCGTTTTCGAAAATACTTCCCTCGGCTTTTACCTTGCACAGAGACGTATTCGACTCGTCTGGAAACCATAGGGAAGATTTGGAAGAGTGGAACACTACAATGCGAAAAACAGACTGCTCAGAAATTTTTTTTGCGTCAGTTGATATTCAAAAGACACAATAAGAAGATTGGTTCTTTTATTTTCTTTTAAATGGATTATGAAAATTTTGTTTATTGTTAGTAATTACTTAATTTTTGCAATATTACTGTCATGTGCCACACTAATATGATTCGCTTGTTTTTTCTAACATAAGTTTCTGAGAGGTGTAAATTATATTAAAGACCACAATTTTGATCTAAATCATTTAAAAATTAGAATGATTTGGAGTAAAATTGAATTCTTGAATATAAGATGCAGGTTCTTCTGTACGTGTTTGTCACTGAATTCCTCATGAACGGCTTGACCAATTTTGATGAAATTTTGTGTGCATATTTGACAAAACATGGAGAATGGTTTTATGCTATCCCCTTTTTTGTATGTCGGCACGAGAGGGTGCTGCAGTCTATCCACTTCTATACCGGTCAACCCAAAATTGAACCCTATGAATATTGGTAATAATATGTACTCGAGCATGAAAATAGATCGCGCTATCCACTTTATTGTTACTTGCTACCAGATGGTTCTGCAGCATCTCATCTTATATACCCTTCAAACGATATCCATGAAAATAAGTATGCGCATGGATTGGAACATGGAGAATATATTCGGGATATGTAATTTTCTACGATGGATTTTTCTGGCAGGACAACGTATGCCGAGTTCTTCTAGCATACATATATTTGTGTGCGCGTGCCTGTGTAAATGTTTATTCAATAATTGATAATTTATTATAATTTGAAACTATTACCGCACCCCCTGATCCTTCTACTGTCCCTAGGGAGTAGTGGAGTAGTTCTTATTTTCATATGTTCTTTATGCTTTCAAAACCTTCTTATTTTTTAAAAGTACACCAAACGGCCTCGAGACTTTTACCGCAGCCGCTAATCATGTGCCTGCCCCTAGTGCGTAGTAGAATAGTTCTTCTCAATTTTCTTATGTTCCTTATACTTTCAGAACCCTATTATTCTTTTTAAACGTCCCACAAATACAGACTACTATCCGCCTATTCATCGTTCAACTGCGCCGCCCCTTTAACGAGTAGTTAATGTAAATCATGGTGAACAATCGATTTAAATAAACATTTTAGATATCAATACTTTTAAATTAAATAAATAGACTTAAATAAACCAATTGTTTAACAAATTTTAAATAAATGCTTCGAATTTTAGTTTTAGCAAAACATTAAATTCAAAACATATTTTTTAAGTTTAACAAATTGAATTTCTAATCTAAATCAACTTCAGACTTAATCTTCCCATCTCCGCCAGGTGTCTGATTACATTCCTTCCGAAAACTTCTGCAGAAGAGTATGCCCCAAACTTCAAGCGGGCATTCACACTCGAACTGTAAATTGAAAGAATTCAGAGTCCTGGCGGGGGCTGAAGCCTGGAATCCCGCGGTCTTAGGGCGCTTTAATTAAAAAACAGCGCCCCCCTTCTGGTTCTTTGCGGCTTAATTAAATGCGGAGACAAAGGGGCGTCGTGTGCCGGAAACGGAAGTTCTGCCAAAACGGAGAGAGGGGGAGTGATAAAAGATTTTCTCCAAGTGCATTCTTCGCTCCTCAAAGTTCCACAAAAGATAAATGCTTCGAGATTTTAAAACGGGATCTTTAGAGTGAGGAGAAGGATTTTTCCTGTTGGGAGAAAAAGGGAGACGTTCCCACCATGCATCTTGATTCTACAAGTGAAGCACGAAATAAAAGTACAGCCATGTATAAATGCCTTTAAGTTATCAGGGGGATACTTTCATGTAGATAATACGTTAGTAATTGTAGTAACTAAATATATTTAAAAAAAATCTATATTTGTCTTACTTTGTTAATTATAAAATTTAAAAAAAATTTTTTTTTTTGGTATTCTAATGCAGCTGGCAATACAGAGACAGTTAATCTTCATGTTCAGGCAAGGGCTGCACCGCTGCAGTGCTAAATGAGCAATCATTTAGCGCTAAGTAGGGTGCACGTGAAACTTGAAGATAGGCTACGGACATAATAATACTAACTCCACAACGCTCTACGATTCTATAGAACCGGGACCTACGATTTAAAGTGGATTCCGAACTACTACAAACACCCATGGCACAGTCGGCATTCGATACATGGCACACGATACATGTGGTATCGAGTGCCAGAGCGCTAGCCATTCAGCCAAAAATGTTTTTAATATATTAAAATAAGGGGGGCGGCTTGATGGCCGAGTGAGTAACGCTCTGGCTTGGTGAAGGTTCAATTCTTGATGGTGCCATGGATGTTTTTAGTGATTTTAATCCACTTTATGCTATAGGGATCATTCTTATATGACTGTAGAGCGTACGGAGTAGGACTCACATCCCTACCCCGTAAAAAGAAAGATATTCTATCTCGTAATCTGCGAGATAGGAGATCTGCTGGTAGGCAGTTCTGCTAGTAGGCAGATTACGAGATAGGAGATGTTTTCTTTATGGAGAAAATGGGAGGCATTCCCACCATGCATCTTGCTCTTCCAAATGAAGCACGAAAGGACGAGTTTAAAAATACAGTGATGCTTAAACTCCTTTAAATTATTGGGAGATACTGTTATGTAGATAACACGTTAGTAAATTAAATTAATTAAATGTATTTTAATTACAAAACAATCTATAACTGTCTTATTTTGAAGTTATAAAATTAAAACATTTTTTACTATATTAAAATGGGGGGGGCTTGCTTGATGGCCATGTGACTAGCGCGCGGTGCCGTCAGGTTTCGGGTTTGAGTTCCGGCGGTGGCATGGACGGTTGTAACGGTTCGGAATCCACTTTAAATTGCAGATCCAGGTCTAATATAGCTGTAGAGCATTGGGCGTAGATCTGATAACCGTACCCCGTATAAAAAAATATACCTCTCTCCTCAAAATTTGGCGGTAGGCAGACGGCCTTACCCCACTATGGGGAATGTTGCGTCAGTGATGATGATGATATTTTTATGCTATAAAGGGTTTTCCTTTCTGCTTTTAAGTAATTTTCTGTTACAATATGTATGTTTTGGAATTTTTATGTATCTAAAACAGAAAAAAAAGCTAATTTTAACCAAACCAATTGACTTATTGGGGCAGATGACCAAGTGACTACGCTCGGCGTCATGAATATTTGTAATGCTTCTTAATCCACTTTTAAACCGTAGGTCCCAATCTAATATCACTGTAGAACGTTAAGCGTAAGACTGACAACTCTACCCCTCAAGAAGACGTCTAGTAATCTGCCAGTGTGCAGATGGCCTTGACCCACCACGGGGTTGTTGCACCAATGATGATGATGATGATATTAAAAGGGTTCAAGTTGAATTCGCTACATTTGGGCAAAAAAGTAAATAAAGTGGGTTTTGAAAAGATTTAATATTTTGCATTTTATTATTAGAACTCAATGACTTGGGTGTTATTGTTTTTTATTGCTTTTTTTCCTAAATTTATTTGTTTTGCTCAAATATTATCGATATAAAATAAATAAAAAGGTATAAAAAATTTAATTACTTTTCAATTTATTTTCTTATCAAGAGCATCATTATAACGAATTAAAAAAGAATATAGTACCTACAATAGTTTTTGGAATCTTAATTACTCTGCATGTTTTTATTATGTATATAGGTAAATCCAAACTAGAAAGAATAACCAGATAGTAACAGAAGTGAATCAGCTTTTCTTAGAAGCATAAATATAATGTATCAAAGTACTGTGTAACGATGATTCTGCTACAGCTTTGTCAGTGCTTAGAGAACTAGGCTTTGGAAACAAAACATCCCCAATTATTTCATAACATGTGAGCATTAATAATTTTATTAGACATGAAGAAAACATAAAACTAAAATTAATACCATTTTTAAACCTATTAATTTAATTAAAAAACAACTAATTTAATGTAATTAAATCACTGGAACAAAAATTATGAAATTATATTAAGTGTTAAATATAATATAATTTAACAATAAATATCAACATAATTTTAAAAATACAAATTTTTAAAAAAATATTTTCTGTAACAAATAAAATTTAAAATATTTATTTATCAACTTCTATCGCAAAATTCATGAAATAAAAATGATTAAGGAATCTACATATTTCCCAAAGGAAACATTTAGAGATAATTAAGTATATTTAAGGAAATATAAAAAAATGATTAAAAATTAATTAAGATGATAGTAATGCTTAAATTAATATTGCATGACTAGCAAAATGTATTTCATTATTCTTATACAAAGGTTTGATTGTTTTTTTTTGACGTATTTGATGATTAAATAGAATATAATTTTACTATCAATACTGCCTTAATAAAATTTTTAAAATTTTTAATTATTTTTTAACATTTTCTTCGAAATAAGAATGTTTAAATTAATATTCCCTGAGTAGCAGAATTTAATTAAAAAATCTTTTGGAAACCCACACATTACATAAATTAATATTGTCTGAGTAGCAAAGCATATTTCATTATCACTTCACACAGATTTGATGTTTGTTTTTTTTTACCTAATTACTGATTAAATAGAATATAATTTGATATTTTAATATAAATTTTCAAAGATTTAAATATTTTTTTAACATTTCCTTCAATCGATAAAATTTAAAATATTCATTTATACTTATAATGCAAAACTCTGGAACTTAAGGAAACCCACGCGTTGCTTAAATTAATACTGCAAGGGAAGCGAAACTGATTTCATTATCCCTTCACACCGGTTTTGATTGCGTTCTTTCGTCAAAGATTAGATGGGAAGGGTGCGTCAGCAGTTTTTTAAGAATTCCTTTCAAGAGTTTCTAATTCACTTGATAGAGTCAGTTACTTCCGCTTAAACAATTTGCAGCACTTTTAAAAAACACCGGTTTGAAGGGTAAAAGGTTCTTGAAATTTATTAACAATTTCGCGATGGAATTAATTAAGGTTATGGATTGACGCTAATGACCATCATAATATTTGAGGAAAAAAATGGCCCCTCACATTTTTTTTTTAATTCCTGTGTATCAATCTATAAGAGAATTATGTTGGCCCAATTAATTTCAACCATGAAATAAATAAAAGAAGTAAATCATAAAAAAAATGTATGAAATCATAAACAAGCAATATAAAATAATACAGTGAATCCATTGATTTCCGTTTGAAATTAAAGGGGAAAAAATAAAGATTTGCTGACTAAAGCAGGAGGATTAAGGAGATGATTTGCCTGCATGTCAATCACGTTATACAATGAGGATAAAGTAAACTTTGGATAACTTATTGAGGTGTAAATGTGTTCCAAGAAAATCACTGCCAACTGTCTTCTTGAAGCGTCAGTTTTAAAATGTTTCCAGTCTTCTGCTTGAAATCTTATGGCGAGCAGTATTGAAAACCTAATTTTTAATTTCCAGTTTAACAATTATAAGGGATTATTTTGGCCCAATTAATTTCAACCATAAAATAAATAAATCATAAAAAAATGTATGAAATCATAAACAAGCAATATAAAATAATACGGTGAATCCATTGATTTCCGTTAGAAAGTAAAGGAAAAAAGGATTTGCTGGCTAAAGCAGGACAATTAAGGAGATGATCTGCCTTCATGCCAATCATGCCTGTACAATGAGGACAATGGGAACTCATTGAGGGATAAATGGGATGCAAGAAAATCACGACCAGCTATCTTCTTGAAGGCAGTGATATCTACATATATCAGAGTGCTCAGAGATGTTTGTAAGTGTCTGTTTCTACTTTGCCTTGCTCTTGGTGAATTCAGGATAAGTACAGTTGCGTAATAATTCGTGTTAAAATGTAGGTTGACGATTAAAATAGATTTCACACGATTTGAAATCGGTGATGGTATTTTTAAAAGTGACTCAATTACAGAGAATAGTCAATTTTAAAATTGGCATTTCCAGTCTTCTGTCTGATATGTTATGGCGTTTGGATGTTTGGATTGAAAACCAAATTTTTTTGTTATAGTTAAATTAGTGGAACATATATAACGACATATTTACACTTTGACACATTGCTAGTTTATTATTAAATAAATACAAATAAAATGTACTAATAAGGAAAAAGGAACAAAAAATCAAATATATGAGTATATGTTTGTTATTTATTACATAGGAATGTGCTAGTAGATGTTTTGTTTCTGATTTGGATATAGCTATCGAGTAGGCAGAAATTATAATATCTAATGTAAGTATCAGATATAATTGTTAATAATATCTGATGGTAAGTACTTCTTCATAATATTATAGACAGGGTGTTTTAATTTCCTTGGATTTTTATAGTTTATTTTACGATTTTACAAATATTTATTTGAATTTTGCTAATTTCTTTTGGATTTTAGTGATTTCCTGGACAACGTGTTTCACATTCACACATATTACATCTTGTCACATCACACATATTACATCAGTATTTGTGCTCCTGTTTTAATGCAACTATTGCATTTTTTAACAGTTCCGCCTTTTTATAATTATGTTTTCTTAATTACTTTTCTATTCTAGGGTGTATGAGCACTTCGGATATTGAACAATTTCTTCTTTTGGTCTGAATGTATGGCATACCAGGCTTTTTGTATGGCTAATGTTATATTAGATTTATTATACAAATTGCTTGTACCGAATACGTTTTTGTGTCTTTTGCTGTTGTCTATTTCTCGATCTAGTTCATTACTTAAACATACCTACAGAAATATATATAAATACATATATATATTTGTGTGGGTGTTATAATATATAAAAATAGTTATATATATATATATATATTATAACTATTTTTTGTGGTTTTCGCTCGTTCCTCACAATACATTTATACATTCATCTGCTTCTTTAATCTGCTTCCTTCTTTTTATGTACAACTGTCTTTTACATTTTAAACCACGTGTGTGTTTAGTGATTTCAGTTTCATCTCTTCAATTTCGTCACGTTTCATCTTTTTCGTAACGCGAATCAATATTTGTCATATGATACGGTTATTTTACCATTTCCATCCTTAATGGTTAGTGGTCTTTATTTATGACTTGCATTGTTTGCATAGCATTCGGATTTATTCGTTTTGAACAAATTCCGCAGAACAGAAAGAGTTTTGACAAAAATAATTTTTTAACAAATGAATTTTTATATTAATTTGCATAGAAAAAAAAAAGAGAGAACAAAAAAAAACATTTAATATATTAGACATAATGATAATGCATTTCAGAATATTACCATTTCTCGTCTGTTATTGGTAGAAATCATATATTGTTATATATATATAATTCTCCTGTACATGTGTTTTTCACTGAACTTCTCCTAAACAGCAGGACAAAACATAAATGGTGAAACTCTATGTGTGTGTTTCTCAAAGCATGGAGAAATATCTTCTTTGTTGTACTTCGTACTAAATTTTACCTGTTCTACCAACTGATTTTTTACATTTTAACCATCTAATTTTATCAAAGTTTTGCGTTTGGCTCAGCATGGCAAAATCTGACCCTTGTGTCATAAAACCCCAACCAACCTTTGTTATAAGTCGCCACTAGATGCTGCTGCAGTCTATCAACTTCTATGCCGCTTAACCAATCGCTCAAACATACACACACACACACACACACATATATATATATATATATATATATATGCTAGCAGAACCCGGCGTACGTTGTTCTGCCAGAAAAATGCATCATAGAAAATTACATAACACGAATATATTCTCCATGTTCCAATCTATGCGCGTACTCATTTTCATGGATATCGTTTGAACGGTATATAATATGAAATGCTGCAGCACCCTCTGATGCCAAGTAACAATAAAGTGAATAGCAAACCTATTTTCCATACTCGAGTACAACTTATTACTAATTTTCACAGCAATAAGTTGACCGGTATAAAGTTAATATACTGCAGTACCCTCTGGTGGCGGCTGACAACAAAGGGGAAAGCGTAAAAACATTCACCAGGTTTTATCAAACACACACAAAAATTTCATCAAAATCGGTCAGGCCGTTTATGAGGAATTCAGTGACAAACATGTACAGAAGAACTCGTTTGCAATGCCATTTACCAGGACTAATTATCTTATCTTATTGCTTCTCTCGAATATCAACAGAATGCAAAGAAATATTTTTGAGAAGTCTATTTTTCGCATTACGATGTTTCACTCTTCGAAATCCTTCTCATTGTTTCGAGAAGAGTCAAACACTTCGCTGTGCAAGGTAGAAAGCAGAAGGAAATATTTTCCAAAACGGAGAGAGGTAGGAAATGGAAAAATTCCATTTCCTCGTGCTCTTTCCCTTGACGTTCTCTGGAAAACAATGCATATCTCATTCAATTCATATTCGAAATAAATAGAACGAAATAGGATTCTCCCAACGAATATTCCATTTGGGGGTGAGTTTTGGAAGGGGAAAAGAAAAACGTGACGTGAAAGACGACTCTTTTTGTGTCTTTTTGTGCGTGTCTTCTTTTGTTGGACACACGTGACAAAATATACCAAATTGTGAAAATCCAATCCATTTATACTTAGACTTTGGTTCGGTAGCCGCATAAAGCCACACGTGTGCCACAGAAATACGCTGTTTAGGATTAATTCAGTTCATTCCATTGTAATATGTAGCGTTCCAAAGGTAAAATTTTTAATTAATTATTTAATTGTAAAATTTTTATATTTATATTCCAAAAAATTATATTAAATGTGAGATATCATTTCTCTTTTGATACCATGCAATTATATATTTTTTTTACAAAATTTTAAATTAGGTAAAAATAATAAATAAATTTATTTTGCATTTTGTCTTTTCATTTCTTCCCATTCCTTATGAAGGAGAGTTCTTCACGGTCTTCTTACTTCATTGTTTTCTTCATTACTAAACAATAATAACTTTTATTGCACTTTAATTTATAAAAATGTTACTTTTTTTTTTTGTATTTATTTTATTTTTATAAAAACATTAATTGATTAAATTGATTATTATTTTTTTATTATTATTAAATTGATGTATTTAGATTATTAGAGGATAAAAAAATTAATTATACTATTAATTAACTAATGTGTTTGTTCTAAATATAATTAGATACAGTGTAATAGCTAATTTTTAAGAAAAGTGTTCAATTTTTAAAAAAATATTTATTTTTTTATTTTACAGTTAAAATTCATTATTAAAAAACACTCTTCCACTAAAACGTGAAAAAAAAAAAAAGAAGCCTTTGTTTTTAAATTTGAAAAAAAATGAAAAGGAATATCCAATTTCTCTAAGAATAACATCAATCATTTTAATTCTGAAATTCGCATAACGATGAAATGCAATTCCACCAGAGGCAGACTCCTTGAGAAAAAGGCAGTTTCACGGCCACTGGTTAAAAAGGTGATGTAATCGTGAATGATATAAAAAACGGTGATATATTCGTGTTACAAGACTTTTTTTAAATCAACAAAAGGTTAAAGTTTTAATTTATCGTCCTTTAGTTTATATGCATGCTTAAAGTTTTCAGATATTACTTTTATTGAATTGGAAACATTTTAATTTGCCTTTTCTGACATTTGAGTTTCAACAGAACTCCTTATGCGGATTTAAATGTTATTGCATATGTCTTATTTAATACATAAACAAATTAAAATTTATACTAGACAATGAAAGAAAGATAACCATATTTTAACATTAAAGCGTGTATAGTTTTAATATGTTTTTTTTCTAATTACTTGTGATGTAGGTGAGTTATGTGACTCTCTGTATTTTGACAGTCTTCATCGATTCGAATACTGGCGATATGTTTATGAGTGGTTCGGAATCCACATTAAAATGTAGGTTCCAATCTAGCCTAAAGTGTGCATAAAATGACCGTAGACCGACAAACCAAACCAAATCTATGTAATTTGTTCTCAAGATTCCAGATCATTTATTGTTTTTATTATATTGCAAGTGTTTGATATAAATTTCTTGATAGAAAATTTTAACCTCGTACTTCTTAAAAAGGAGGCTAAAAAAAAAACTGGTGGTCAGGTTTCCGAACTGGGTAGATGGAAACCCCTCAAATAAATCAATCTGAAAACTCCCTCGTTTACGCCAGGTATAGGCAGGATGCAGATCGAAAAGTCCTTTTTGTCCTACAAGATGCAGTTGAACATCTTATTAGAACAGGATACTAACCCATCAGATGTCATTCTTGGAAAAGCTATTTGTCTTAGAAGCCTGGTGTTGTAAAGTGAGAAAATTGAGTTCAATGTTGTAGAACCCATCATAATGCTCTATGAAAACGTTGAATCTGCTACATACAAATCAATAGTGAATTGAAGATTAAAACGGCCGATATGGAAAATGAACTTCTTAGAAACGATCCTTTAAAATCACAAGATAGAAACACAGAAAAAGGCTAATAGGTAATAACAATAGAAATGGGTGTTTGCTAGAAGGCAGCCTATTTCTCATAAAGAATAGGATTGCAAAATGGTAATGAAATATGAGTATGTGTATCATACTGATTTCTAAGCAATATTTAAGCTTTCCCTGATAGTATATGACAACGCGCCAGCGTATGCTAGGCACTAGACATAAACCGTTTACTTAATTGAAAAATATTACGAGCTGACGCGTAATGTGAAAATTGAAACCATTATAATGTAAGTAGGCCCCAAATCACAATGCATTATTTTTATCTGATATTTTATCACTAACAAATATTTAATATAGATGAATTATCATAAGTTGCTTACAATGATATTATTACGGTAAAACTTGATTAGGAATGAAACCTTCGTCGCTTTCATCAATCACATCACTCGGGTACTCATTCGAAATCTCAGCCAACACATTGGCAATTTCATCATCGGTTTGATGCTTATTAGATGGCATTTTCTTATTTTGTGGTGCGAAGGCCCTGCAGAACTATGATCTCTGCAAATCATATTACAAGATTTATTTTTAATAACTAATAAAGCTATAAAGTGGAAACCACATACTTGAGCAACTACTACACCACACCACTGTACCTAGATCTGATTTGCCCCTGTACAGTTTGGGAATGACGTGGGTGAGAATTCCGATTGGGCTCTGTGACGCTCTACGGTCACATGAGACCGCAACCTACAGGTTAAAGTGGAATCGAACCACTACAAAGATTCATGGCACTGCCGGCATTCGAACCCGAAATGTGTGACACCGAGCGCCAGAGCTCTAGTCACTCGGCCATTATGCAGCCTGAAAAAAAAAAAAAAAAAGTAGGAAAGTGTCGAGCAGCATACCTTCCAGAGCGAAAGCTTTATTGGCAAATGAGCCATCGTTCCAAACTCCTACTGGAGCATGATTGCGTTTTCAGCATTGACGCCACATCTCGCGATAGCGCGAGATAGGCAACGAAAGTGCTAAGTAAAAAATAATCTGTATATAGAATTTCATGTTTGCCATGGGATTTTTTTTGCAGTGTTAGACAAAAAATTCTTCGAACATCACTGTACATGAAATTTTTCTTCCTTAAATTTTCTTACTTTTTTACAGCTGCTATATTGCAGTAAACTTCATTTCTGTGTTTGTGTGTTTCTACATATTCATAAATGTCTAAATTTTAAAACCAGAAACCAAACTATTTACAAATTTGAAAAAACCATAATCATCTCATAATGATAATCGGAATAGAATTTTCGTAATCACTTTTTCTGTTAAAAATATTACATCTTTTATCTGGAGTGAAATGTTAGCATTTTCGTTTTCGTCTTTGCGATTTTTGTTTTAAAAGAAAATTATGTTTGATGTAGGATTAAATTATTTTTCCTTCACTGAACGTGGCGGTAAATCTGCTTTTTCCACCAAACTGTGTCTGTACGTTTATTTTGCCCGAGGCAGAAGACAAGGAGAATATAAATGGAAGAATAAAAACTCAAAAATTGAGTTTTTGCTACTGCAGTGTTTACGAACTGAAAAAAAAAATTAACACATGTATTTTTCATCAACCGATTTTACGTAGACAGTTTTCTTTTTGTTGTACTTTCAAAATATATTTCGTACCGATGTAAAGTGTGAAAGAAAAGAAAATTGGGAATCCACGACTTGAAATAAAAAGTAAATAAATAACTTTTGCAGCAGTGTGTTGCTGACGACAGCACTTTTTAATACCTGATGAATTCGGTGCTTTCTTTTTGGTATTTACTTGTACAATGTTTTTCGTTGCGCATACATCTATTGTATGAAATAAAAATTCCGAATCTTTGCGTGGATTTTTTTTTTTAATATTTCTTTTGTCAAAGTGAGTTCTTTACTGACTGAATTTTTGAAAAGGATTCCGAGTAATTTTACTCTTGTCACAGTTTATTATTTTCTTTCATTTCTCGACTTGTCAACATTGAATGAAACCAGTGATTTTAAAATTCTCTGAAAAGAAAAAAAATAAATATGTATGGCAAAAAAATAGTTCATTTTTGACATCTCACTGAAGGCTTACACTTTGTAAAAGGCTTTTGTGTGTGGCATAGGTAGGCCTTATATACCACTTATACTTTAAGTTAACGAACACATTGATGAGCGATGGTAGTAATTTTAGGGGTAATTGTCCCATATTTGCATATTGTATAGGAGAAGAATTCTGTCAGGTAGTTTGACTACCTACGCGACATGCTTTTGCATATATTGTAAAAGATTTCCATCGAGTCTACTTGATCCTAAAAAATGACTAGAATAATGACTCCAGAGGAATCGAACCTAAGTTCTTCATGCTACTGGGTCTTTAGTAGGGTTATCTCTTTAACTCATTCGAAACTCGTCCTTCTTGTACGCGAACTGTGTCGTAGAAGCGAAAACCTAGAAAAATCCGACCAGACAGCATACGGCCGAAGCTTTTACAAGTAACAATTCTCCATCGTCCTTAAATATGATTAGAATAATGACGCCATTCTAAAAATAATTGGGTCCAGATGATCCCTTCAACTCATTCGAAGATCGTTTAGCTAACTTTGCTTGCGTGTCGTACAAGCGAAAACCTTTCTGTATTTGGACGCGAGATCCTTTTGCATAAAAATTGCTTTAGTTTTATCCTAGGACTAGAATAATAAAAAGCACCTAAGTCCTTCGAGTAGGGTGATCCCTAACTACGAATCTCATTCTCCCTGTACTCTAACTTCGCTAACTTCTTGGAAGCGGAAGCCCAGAAAACTCCGGCCAGGCAACCTTGGGTACATATGCGTGATTCTTTGGATGCCACAAACGCCATCGAAACTTCTTGTTTCGGAAAGCAGTAACTACAACAATTCTACAAATGGATTCAAACCCCCTTCTGTAACCTGCCTGAGTCCATGAGCGCAAGGATAAGCGAGCTGATTAAACAGTTTAACACTAAGTTTCTGTATTTGGGTAATAAAAATATTTTATACGCAAGAAAAAAATTCGAGCCTAATTTGGAATAAAATAAAAAAATCGTATGTCAGAATGACTTAAGCATTTTTAGAATAGAGAGAATTTGGAATGAATAAAAAAAAAACGTATGTAAGGTCTCGCATCAGCAAACTGAATGGGAAATTTTCAAGTGTATTTGGAGGGAATTTTCCTTTTCTATTATCATTATTGGCGCAACAGCCCCATGATAGCCCAAGGCGCACTTGGTAGACATCTAGACCAAGCCCACGAACCCGTATGAACTCATGGTTAAAGGGAAAGGGATCAGGCTCTGTTGTGGTGGAGCACCCATGGATAGAAATCTGACTTGGGTCTGTATCTGTGACGCTCGTACAGTTATATTAGATAGGGACCTACGGATTAGAGTGGATTCCGAACCACTACAAACATCTATGGCACCGCCGGGATTCGAATCCGAAACCTAAGGCGCCCTCCCTAGATAGGCTAACTGTTTTATGGAGACTTGTGCAAAAAAATTTGTCACAATCATTAATGAGTTCCACTGCTTCAGAAACTAATGATTAAAGCTTCGCCAGACTGGTCATCAATGGTCCCAATGGAATCTAATGCCAGCACTTCTGCAGCTACTTGCGCACGTGAGCATTGGGACAAGAGTCGGGCTGGTTTAAATTATTGACGACATGTTTCTGTATTTGTGTAATTAAAATATTTTATAAGCAAGAAAAAAATTTCAGGCATGACACGATTGTAATAAATACAGACTAACGTGCTGGAGGGCGAAAGTTAGATCATACTGACAGCGTGCATTGCAGGTTTTACTTCAGAAAAGAGATGATGTGAAATGAATAAAAATAATATATATAATCGTCTCACATTAATGAAGCAACTGAGAATTTTTCAGATTTATTTAGAGGGACTTTTCCTTTCTTTCCTATTATGCGACATTCAAATGAAAGTAGATACCCTGTTCTCCTATCCTAGAACGCCCTATTGCACTCTAAGGAATTGCTTGCTGGACACAGGGGTGGAAACAATAAAAATAATTCCAGTTTTTTATTGCTATAAATATTATTTGAGAGAAAAACCGGGAATCTCCCATCGGGAAGTCTGATTATCGATTCCAAACTGTGAAAATCGCCATGGAGTCTCTTCGTATCTGAAAATAGGGACCACAACCATGACGACACCAGTATTCAACACTCAGCAGCCTAGCAACGAGCTTTGCTACTGGAATTTTCAAGACTTCTAAAATAGTATTTAATCCATAAATCCTTCAATAATAATTTGCATAGTTTTCAGATGTTAATGTCCTCTTTTGTAAAATAAGGCTTTATTTCTTACACAAGAATATTTCAAACGATAAATTTTAAAATATCTTAAGAAAGAAATTACTCAATTTAAAAAATGATGAAATGTTATTTGATTGAAGAAAATTAATTACCTAGAACAACATATTCAGCGGAGAAATGTCTTTAATGGAATGAAATAAACATGATTGTTAATTACAAGTCTTTTAATTCTGGGAAGAAATAACTACTCATGAACCAATTGCACCTTAATTACCTAGGCGATTTCTTATCAACTTAGTGGTAAAACCCAAACTGAGATTCAAGTAAGAACACGACACAAATTTTTATTAGTATATTCTTTATATTTTTTTTATTCTTATTAAGGTAAAGAAGAAAGTTTAGTAACAAATAAATTAAAAATACTAAAATTAGCGTTAAAAGTAAAAAAGTAATTATACATGTTTTTAAATATTTTTTTACGTTACTTATTAATTAATTAATAGCCTTTTTCATTTTTTCCCAGTGAACAAACTACAAAAACTAATTAATGATAATTTTTTCTTTATCTTTTTCTTAAGATAACTCAGTTATGGAAATATTATACAAAAGATTAATTATAATAATTAAAAGTGAAAGCTTATATTTTAATTATTAAATAATAACATCGTTTTTACTAAGTGTTGGACGGCGAATTCACTAATCGTGTCGGCCACGTAATAAATAAACACAGACTCAAGGCGAAGATCAACAAGATAAATTGGCAACTTCGGAAGGAAACAAAAACCATCAGAGGGAGATATCTTTGAATTTTCCGCATCTACAACACTCTTCGAAACAAGATAAAGAGAATCTCCGGCCAATTTATCTTGTTATTCTTTAGAGCAAACATCGGAAATTTTGGTTTAGCTCCTTTACAGGCTTATTTTAAGAGATTCATATAAATTGTGACATATAGTTTTCATTTATTTACAAGTTGAAGGATTTCGTGTTCTGCTTATGCGTGTCACGGACAGTTTATTAGTGGACTGATATTGAGAAACGACATTTAGGAGTAATTACCCCACATTTGCTTTTTTATGTGAGAAAACTCCGAAGGTGGGATTTGATTAATAAGAATGAATTGCCACAAACGTGTGTACCTCATCCCTGAAAGCATTGATTGGCTTCTGCGCCAACTGAGGATTCGAATCAAAACTCTTCAGCTTTTATTTGTTATAAGATAAGGGGATTATAATTAAAGTCCCAATTTCAAAATGCTGTAAAACGAAAAACACTCTTCTCAATGAGTTCAGATTTAAAATAAAGATACATGAAGAAGGAAACGGCATGGGATAAAAAAAAATCCAAAAAAAATTTCGCAGATTTTCCCATCCGATTGACCTTGCTGTGGTGGCTTTCCACTAACAGTGTCACGGCTGTTGAATAACTTGGAAGTCCATTTTTGCGTCAAAAAAACCAAAAACGAAGCACTCAAGCGCATTGAACACTACAGTTTGTTTAATGTGTCACTCATGCCAAATACATTGTCATTTCGATTGAAAATATCACTGCAGCCAAATTAACTTTCTGTATGCCGCTTAGAGCACCATCTACTAATACACTTTGGAACTGTTTCTGATGTCGTACCGTTTCTCCCCCTTCAAGTATCATAGTTTAAATTTGATCACACTGTGAACAGTGATGCTTTTTTGCAGTAATTTGAAAGTGGAACTTTAATTATAATCACATTATAATGTGATGAACTATGGAAGAATAACAACATCATTATAAATTCAAAAATAATAAAAGACAAAACAATAACTACACAACTACAGTGAAATCTTAGTCATGCTGGCATCTCTTTATGATCTCTCTCTCTCTCTCTCTATATATATATATATCTATATATATATATGAAGCAGCCAAACATTTTGTTGACTTTGAAAGGTAAAACCAAAAGTTCAAAGTGTCAAATCAAATAGTTCCATTTCCTTTGAAGTGCACTTTCATTCAAGTTTCATTTCTTTCTTTTTTTCAGTCAAAGGAAAAGAGACAATTGTTAACTGAACAGTTCCTTTTTTGTGTGTTTTGGAAAGAGCTGATTCAAATCTTTCCATTGTTTTAGTGCTTTCATGCCCAATTGTTAGTTTTATGGTTCTGAATAAACATTTCACATTTAAATATTTTAAATTCAGAGAATAAATTGCTTTAATACTTCTGTTCCAATTGATAAATAACTTCTTGAATTCTAAAAATTATATAGACATGTTGTTGTTGATATTTTCCATTTCATTGCAGGATTTGTATTTATTTTTGCAGAAATTTGTTTGAAAAATTATTTTAATTAACTTTTAATTCTTTTTTTTTCTTCATACTAAGATATAATTTCAATTCATTACATGTACAAAAATTGTAATATTAATTTTAACAAAAGGTATTTTATTTTTACTAGGTAAATATGATTATTTAACTAGATTTATACACCAAATATATAACGCTTATATTGTAAAATGTAGAGAAATATTAAACTTTTACTAATGTAAATATTAATAAATTCCGAAATAGTTACAAATATGAAAAATTCATTCAAATTCTGCTTGCATTTTATGAATACATATCTGAATAAATAAGTACAAATATTTTCTTTATTTGAATATATTTTTTAATTTATAGGTAATATTTCTTTGCTTTAAAAAATAATGTTTTTTTTTTTTTTTTTTTTTTTTTTTTTTTTGCATTTAAAAATAACTATACCTTGATTATTAGAAACATCAAGACAGTAAATAAAATATTAAATTTATGAATTAGTTAGGTCATTATTGAAATGCATATTAGCAAAAACGTAATACAGGTACAAAAAAGAAATTTCCTTTATGAGATAAATAGACACCTATCTAAACTAAAATAAACTACTTATAATTAATTTTACCTGTTCCAAATAATGACATCATTAAAAAAGACATTCTAATACACGACTAACTAATGATATTTATATCCCATTTTTAAACAACAATTGGGTATCTTGAATATTTATTCGATATTGTTGAACAAATTTGTGGCAGAGGTAATATGTTTTCTACCATATTTATAATGCTAATACTATTCTAGTTTTGTCTTATTGGCTCATAGAGCAGTAACAAAAAAATTTTCACCATTTTATGTAAACTATACTTAAACTTAATTCATTAAGCATAATAGCTTCATGAATAATTGATGAATTGTAATGAATAAAAACAATTAAAATGATTTAGACAAGAAAATTAAAAATATGATACAAATTATGTTCTACGATCCTCAGAATATTTTTTTCATAAAGCAGTTAATACAATAATAAAAAGTAGTTAAAAATTATTTTTTTCTAAGAGTCTTAAAAATGATGATAAATAAATCCAAGCATTTCTATTTTATGCTAAAATTCATGTAAGTTTTTACAACATATTAGTGTTAGTTATATTGATTTTTAAATATCTATTCACCTCATAAATTAAACACTATACTTAATAAATAATAATATTATAATAACTTATTAATATCGTGCAAGTACATTTCTTTTTAACATATTTATTCATTTTTTGTCAACTTCATGTAGGAGTACACCACTGCAGTGAATCAACACTAATGCTACAACAACAACTTGTGCGGCCAGAGGAACTCATATTAAATTTTTATTATTCCCACTAATCTTGTTGGGTCAAAAGTCACTACCTGATAACTACACAGTTTGGGAAAAAATCACCATAAAGATAGCGGCTGTTTCTATTGAAATTAAATATTTTTGAAATTATTGTTCAGTAATGAAACGATTCAAAATAATGACTCCTGCTTAGTAATGGATAAATAAATAATTCAACTGATGAGTAAAAGATGATGATAAATATTTTAAATGATGATAATGATAAGTAAAATTCAAATGATTCAAATGATGAAATCTTCTTAATAATAAAATGATTGCAATTCTACTAGGACTTCTGTAGGACTCATCAAAAGATTAGAAATCATGTAAAATTCACGTTAACTGAGAATGAGTAATTGCTGAAAATTTCACTATGCACTACTGAATGTTTGTACACATTAATGTAAGAAGCAATAAACATTCCTAATTATACACTCTGTAAGGTATTCTTCAATTGTTGATAAGATATGCGATGTTGTGGTGTGATCTAATCTGGAGACCTAACATGCCCCACCCCTAATATGTCCAAATGGCAAAAGATGTAGCGACACTGGCCAAGAAAATGTACAACAGCATGAAAGCTGATATGTAAGCCATACGGAGCTCATAATTTTGTCCAAACGTGCCCTAAGATGACTTCTTGTCAAGTATGACACAAATGGCTACATGATACCATCAAAGTTGTTGTCTTTAAAGTTGTATGCCAATTAACTAAAGGAAGTTGCTATTATAACAAAACACTCTGCAACATCACACCATGACCTGTATTTAGTAAAACAAATGTGGCTTGAAACTACTTCCACAAAAAAATAAGGCGGTCATTTGTTCAAAAACTGAAGCAAGATTCATCACTGAACACAATATAATTGTTGTCTATCTGCTTTGATTATTGGTTACGACTACAAGCTATTATGTTAATAATGCGGTGTTAACGACAGATACCTTGACCAAACACCGTGAGTTGATGGAATATATCACGAGTGGTACCGGAGAGGTTGTTGCAATTTGAATGATGAGCATAGGCTTCTCTTAATCTGCTGGTCTCTTTGTATACTCTCCTGGTTACCAGTGCTGATAAAACATTTGGACACCAGTGGTATGTAACGATGCAAGTGGCAGCCTATTGATGTGATGGCCAGTTGGCTATATTCCTCCTGAATGGGCGTCCAGGTTTGAAGTTGTTCAATTGGTAATTCAATTCAATAATATAATTCAATGAATATTCGTTCAATTAGTTCAATTCTATTATTGATCAATTAATAGATCTTCAACAACGTCAATAATGGAAACGATTGCGTGTCGCTAAATAACTTCAATCGCTCGTAATTGTTCTTTTATGCTGGTTAGCGAATAGAAACACACTATACGACAGAATTTAACACTCATGTCAGTGAAAATTAAAGGTATATGTTTAATAATAAACTACATATTAAGACATCTGTATATTAATCTCAAGATGATTGGACAATGTTTTTAGGGGAGTTTCTATCATTTATTTATTTATATAACTGTAGCAGTGTATTTTAATTCTTATGTTAACAACAGCACATATCTTTCGATTCGTAAAGTCTTGATCAAAGTTGTGATGAAAGTTTGGTTATACAGGTTTTGCAGAAACAGATTAAAAGTTAGGTTTTGTTCCTTGCCACGCTAGGATCATTAGCATAGTAGTAGATCCGTGTCCACTTTGATATTATGCTTTTCTTATCGTTAAGCTGATTGTTGTTGATGTTTTTTTGGTTAATCACAAATATATTCAGTTCCTTTAAGGAGACCAATCATGAATTCTCTTCTTTTTCTCATCCGAAAGGCGGTATTTAAAGATTGTGGAGATATCTTATGCTACAAAAATTTTCATCTAAATGCAGGAACTAAATATTTTTAACTAAACGTAGGAATTAAATGCTTTATTCCACTAAATGTAGGAACTAAATGGTTCATCAAATAGAATGTTTTATTCAAATAATATTGGAACTAAATGTTTTATTCAATAAATATAGTAACGCAATGCATCCTTCAACTAAATGTCGGTATTAAATGTTTCATTTAATAACTAGGAACTAAATGTGTCTTTCAACTAAATGTTGGAATCAAATGTTTCATTCAATGACTAAATGTTGCATAAACTTAAAAGCTCCATAGAAGTAAGTATTCGCTTTCGTAGGCTAAATGTAGAGACGCCTTCACTACTCTTTCTGAATTAATGGTTTCATTCAAATAAATGTAAGAACTAAATGTATCATTCCATCTTTAAATGTAAGAACTAAATGTATCATTCCACTAAATGTGGGAACTAAATGTGTACTTCAACTAAATGTAGGAACTAAATGTATCATTCAACTGAATATAAGAACTAGATGTATCATTTCACTAAATATACGAACTAAATATGTCTTTCAACTAAATGTTGGAATTAAATGTTTCATTCAAGTAAATTTAGGAACTAACTGTGTTCTTCAACTAAATATTGGAATAAATGTTCCATTCAACTAAACGCTGCATTAAATTAAATGTTACATAGCAGTAAGTATTCGCTTCCGTAGGCAAAATGTTGAGAGGCATTTACTCTTCTTTCCCATTGGGTCGAGTACTCTTTCAATTCATGAATCGCTACGAAAATAGCGACTGAAAAATATGGCGATCGATTCCAAAGAAGAAGAAAAAAAAAAAGAAAACATCCGCAGTATTTAAGAATTGAGTTTTTCGGCTGATTAATTACCGATTGGAAGAGGCGGCAGGTGATGCATCACTCTGATTTCGCCCTTCTCGAGACGAGCCTTTAGCTCTCGCTGCGTTGTTGGCGCCGGAGGCTTGCAGTTCAAAATTGATTTCGCTGTCGCAGCGCACATAAGGAAAGCCAATTTCTTGTTTTACCTCTCCGTGTCCCTGTAACTCAATCAATACATTTGTGCGAGTGAGTCATCTTCCACTGTTTGGAGGGCCGCAAACACCGTGTGTCATCCCGATCAGGAATCCGCGTGGGACAAACCATCAACATCTGGCACACGAGTGGGTGAATTAATTTCCTGATTAGATCCAAAAATGCATCTTGCATTTCATCGGAAGAGCATTTTTTATAATGAACAAAGGCAGTGTGTGCATAAGACGTGTTTGACTTGGTGCTTGGCAGAAGTTAAAATCAACAACCGGCAAATTAGTGGGCGAATTTGGTGGACGTTTAAAAATACAACATCAACGACATCAACACAACATCAGGTAAGGACTTGATGACCGAGTGGCTAGCGGCGTCGTTACTCGTGCCCGTAGCCTATCTTCAAGCTACACGTGCCTCTGGGTAGTGTCAAATGATTGCACCTTTGTCCGATCACTGAAAAGTGCAACAGGCGTCTTATTCTCATAACTATTGCGAATGGCACAATAACATGACAATTTATAACCTTGAAATGGACATATGTCCAAAGGAATTCTGCAACACACCCTTGTCAGCATATGACATTCAGTCTTACGCAGAAGTGAAGACTTTTTCAAAACCCTTTGCTGCAATCAACCGTATTTCGTTCACGATCGTTCACTTGGGGAAGCAAGATGCATCGTCGCGTAATCTGCTAGTAGGCAGATTTTTTTTTGGCTTTATAATTTCAAACTGGGCTTGATGGCCAAGTGGATAGCGCTCTGGCGCTTGCTACGACAGGTTTCGGGTTTGAGTCACAGTGATGCCATGGATGTTTCTACAGTCGTATTAGTTTAGCACCTATGGTTTAAAGCGGATTCCAAAACACTATAAGCATCCATGGCACCGCTGGGACTCCAAACCGAAACCTGAGGATACAGCTAGTCACATGGCTATCAGGCCCCCTTTTAATCTATTTTTAAAAAAAAAATTTTAGTTTTATAATTTCAAAATAGGACAGTTATAGATGTTATTTGTAACTAAAATATATTTAACTAATATAATTTATTACCTTGTTATCTACATGACAGTATCCCCTATGGTAACTTAAAAGAATTTATACATCATTGTACTTTTCTTTCGTGCTTCACTTGGAGAATCAAGATGCATGGTGGGAACGTCTCCCTTTTTCTCCCAACAGGAAAAATCCTTCTCCCCACTCTAAAGATCCCGTTTTAAAATCTCGAAGCATTTATCTTTTGTGGAACTCGAGGAATCTTTTATCACTCCCTCTCTCACCGTTTTGGCAGCACTTCCGTTTCCGGCACACGACGCCCCTTTGTCTCCGCATTTAATTAAGAACCAGAGAAGGGGGCGCTGTTTTTAATTAAAAGCGCCCTAAGACAGTGGGATTCCAGGCTTCAGCCCCGCCAGGACGCTGAATTCTTTCAATTTACAGTTCGAGTGTGAATGCCCGCTTGAAGTTTGGGGTATATTCTTCTGCAGAAGTTTTCGGAAGGAATGTAATCAGACACCTGGTGCAGATGGGAAGATTAAGTGTGAAGTTAATTCAGATTAGAAATTCAATTTGTTAAACTTAAAAATTTAATATGTTTTGAATTTAATGTTTTTTCCAAAACTTGAATTCGAAGCATTTATTTAGATCTTGGAAAGGAATTGATTTATTTAAATCTATTTATTTAATATAAAATTACTAACAGCTAAAGTATTTAAATCAATTGTTTAAAATTATTTAAATCAACGACTTCTTAAAAAGGTGGCAGTTCGACGATAAATAGGAGAGAAGTATCTATTTGGGAAACCATTAAAAATTATTGGGTACAGAAAGCTTAAAGAATATAAGGAAATTGAGACGACCTACTCAATTATTCCCTAGGGACAGTGGATGGATCAGGGGGTGCGGTAATAGTTTCAAATTATAATAGTTTAGTAATTATTGAATAAATCTTTACACAGTTAAAAGAAAATTTCATAACAACACGCCCACCCCCACATATATATATATATATATATATATATATATATATATGCCACCAGAACCCTACATACGTTGTCCTGCCAGAAAAATGCATTGCAGAAAATTACATATCAAGAATATATCTATCTATGTAATCATAATTACAGAATAATGCACTGTACGCATGTAATTAATACTATTTTTCATGAACAAAATACATCTAATTTTATTTATAAATATTTATTTCTACATTCTACATTTTTTTAATTATACATTTGCATTAGACATTATTTTCTAATCTATAAAATATTAGAAGAGTCCGGCATACGTTGTTTTGCCAGAAAAATGTATTGTAGAGAATTACATATCAAGAATATATTCTCCACTGTGCCAGTCTATGTGCATACTCATTTTTATGGATATCGTTTGAACAGTCTATAAGAGGAAATGCTACAGTACCACTTAGTGGCAAGTCACAATAAAGTGGATAGAGTGAACCTATTTTCCATACTCGAGTACATCTTATTACCCATTTTCGTAGCGATGGGTTGAACGGTATGGAAGTTGACGGACTGCAGCACCCTCTGGTGGCGACTTACAACAAAGGGGATGGTATACAAACATTCACCATGTTTTGTCAGACACACACAAAATTTCAGCAAAATTGGTCAAGCCGTTCATGAGGAATTCAGTGACAAACACGTACAGAAGAACCCGTATCTTATATTCAAGAATTCAATTTTACTCCACATCCTTTCAATTCTTAAAGGGTTTGGATCAAAATTGTAGTTTTTAGTATAACTTACATTTTCAGAAACATATGTTAGAAATAACAGGCGAATCATATTAGTGTCGCACAATACATTAATAATGCAAAAGTAAGTAATTACGAACAATAAACAAAATTTTGGTAATCCATTTAAAAGAAAATAAAAAGACCAATCTTCTTATTGTGTCCCTTTAATATCATGTGTCGCAAAGAAAAATTTCTGAGCAGTCTGTTTTTTGGCATTGTAATGTTTCACTCTTCCAAATTTTTCCCCGTTGTTTCGAGACGAGTGGAACACTTCGCTGTGAAAGGAAGGTAAAAGTCCAAGGAAATATTTTCGAAAATGAAGAGAAGGTAGAGAAATGGAAAAATTCCATTTCCTCGTGGTCTTTCCCTCGACGTCCTTTGGAAAACAATGCATATTTCATTCGATTCTTATTCGAAATAAATAGAAAGAAATAGGATTCGCCCAACGAATATTCCATTTGGGGGAGTTTTGGGAG
Source organism: Caerostris extrusa (assembly GCA_021605095.1). Lineage (NCBI taxonomy): Eukaryota > Metazoa > Arthropoda > Arachnida > Araneae > Araneidae > Caerostris > Caerostris extrusa. The sequence goes on from BPLR01012206.1 coordinate 123,062, forward strand.
AGAAAAGAAAACGTGGCGAGAAAGACGACCCTTTTTGTGTTCCGTTTGTGGCTCTGTGTGTTCCTTTGTTGGGCATACGTGACAAAATATACCAAATTGTGAAAATGAAATCCATTTATATTTAAGCTTTATTTCATGAGCCACATAAAATCACACGGGTGCCACAGAAATGCAGTTAATTAATTATTTTTTTTTTTTTACATTTCATTGTAATGTGTAGCGCCCCAACAGTACAATTCCCCCTTTCCCAATTATTATATTTAATTTATTATGTAAAAACATTAAATGATTGTTAAATACCTTCTGTTATTAAATTATTAGATGATAAAAACCTAATTGTACTATCATTTAACTAATGCGTGTGTTATACATATAATTAGAAAATACTTGATGCAGTGTAACAGCGAATTTTTAAGAAAAGCGTTTCATTTTTTATTTTTCAAGTTTTTATGTGAAAACAGGACATTAGACATAGGGAATAGGAAATAAGACGTGTTTCAAGTTTTAAAAAAAAATATTTTATAGTTAAAATTCATTATCATAAAACATTATTCCATTAAAACGTAAAAAAAGAGAAGCCCTTTTGTTTTTAAATTTGAAAAAAAATGAATTCGAGGAATGTCCAATTTCGCTAAATAGGCCATCAATTATTAGAATTCTGAAATTCGGGATAATAATGAAATAAAATTCCATCGGAGAGAACCTCCTTGAGTAAAAGACAATTTCATGGCCACTGGTTAAAAGATGATGTAATCATGAGTGACATAAAAAAGGTGATATATTCGTACTATAACACAAAGGTTTTTAATCAATCTAATGCAATGAAAAGTTAATGTTTTTATTTATCGTCCTTCTGTTTATATACATGTTTAAATTTTTCGGATATTACTTCACTGAAAGGGAAGCACTTCTAATTTGCATTTTGTGACATTTGAGTTTCCACAAAATCCCTATGGGGATTTAAATGTTATTGCGCGTGTCTTATTTAATATATAAACAAATGAAAATTTGAACTTGACAGACAAAGACAAATTGTAATGACCAAATTTTAATATTAAAAAATGTATAGTTTTAATTTTTTTTTTTCTAATTACATCTGATGAATTTGAGTTATGTGACTCTCCATATTTAATCTATTATCTTGTAAATTCTTATTAAAAGAATATGATATAAAAATATAAAATTGTTTACAGAAATTCTTAACCCTGCTCTTCTTAGAGAAGGAGGCTAAAAACACCTGTTGATCAGTGGGCTAGGCTTCCAAACTGTGGCGAGATAGGCAACGAAAGCATTAAGTACAAGATACTCTGTGTTTTGAATTTCATGTTTGCTAGGTATTTTTTTGTTGCAAACGTTAGACAAAAAACTTATTGTTCATTTCATCACACTATCATCATCAGTGGCGCAACAGCCCTATGGTGCATCAAGGCCATCTGACTACAGTCAAATTTCTAGTTATATTTTCAGGGGTAGGGTTGTCAGCATTACGCCAATCACGCTACAACCGTATGAGACCGAGACCTACAACTTAAAGTGTATTCTTAATTACTACAAACAACCTTCGGACCCTCCGGAACTCGAACCTGAAACCTGTGGCACCGAGTGCCAGGCCCTTTTCTAACACCACTGTATATGAGATTATTCTTACTTTTATTACTGCTGTTATATTGCAGCAAGCAGTGGCCTGAATGGCCGAGTGGCTAGCGCTCTGGCGCTCGGTACCACAGATTTCGGGTTCGAACCGGCGGTGCCATGGATGCTTGTAGTGGTTCGGAATCCACTTTAAACTGTAGGTCCCGGTCTAATAGAATCGTAGAGCTTTCCGGGGGCATTGTGACTCCGCGTAAGTGGCTTATCTTCAAGTTACAAGCGCCCTGGGTAATGCAAAGGGAGTAAAGCGCTTGCCTTACGGCACTTTTCAAGACCAAGCTGTCTAAGTGTATGCCAGCTGCATTAGAAAAAAAAAACTTTGCAGTAAGATTATTTTCTATGTTTGTGCATATTTCTACATGTCTAAATTGTAAAAGTTAAATTAAAAATAAATTTTTGAAAAATGAAAAGAGAAACCAACCAAACTGTTAACAAATTTGAATAACATAATCATCTTAAAATGATACTTCGAGAGGAATTTTCGTAATCACTTTTCCTGTTAGAAATATTACATCTTTTATCTGGAGTGAAATATTATCATTTTAATTTTTCGCGTTTGCGATTTTTGTGAAAGAAAATGGTGTTTGATTTAGGATTAATTTATTTTTTACAATGAAGGTGGCGCTTATTCTGCTTTTCCAAAGCTGTGTCTGGACGTCTATTTTGCCTGAGGCAGAAGACAAGGAGAATATAAATGGAAAAATAAAAACTCGAAGATTGAGTTTTTTTCTACTTCAGTGTTTATGAACTAAAAAGAAAAAGATTAACACATGCATTTTTCATCAACCGATTTTACGTAGACAGCGTTCTTTTTTTTTTGTACTTTCAAAATATATTTCGTACTCATAGAAAAAGAAAAAAAAATTGAGAATCCCTGGCTTGTAATAAAAAATACATAAATAAATAATTTTTGCCGCAGTATGTTGCTGGCGACAGAACTTTTTAATACCTGATGAATTCGGCGCTTTCATTTTGGTGTTGATTTGCACAATGTTTTTCATTGCGTATACATCTATTGTATAAATAAAAATTCTGAATCCTTGTGTGGATTTTTTTTTATATATATATTTTTTTTTTTTGTCAAAGTGAATTCTTTATGGACAGAATTTTCTGAAAAGGATTCTGAGTCATTTTACTTTTGTCACAGTTTATTTTATTTTTATTTCTCAACTTGTCAACGCTCACTGAAACCAGTGTTTTTAAAAGAGGGATGCATTTTCTGAAAAGGAAAAATAAGTGCATGTGACAAAAAATAGTTCACCTTGACATCTTACTGAGCGCTTATAAATGACAAAAAATAGTTACTACACTTCGTAAAAGGATTTTTGTGTAACATAGGTGGGCTTTATGTACCACTTATGTATCCAGTAAACAAACACATTGCCAAGAGATGAGTGGAGAACAGTGCCTTCTGGAAGGACTTTAGGAGGACTGAAACACATTTGCATCACTATTTGCATTGCAGAAAATCCCTCCAGGAAGCCTAACTACCGATGCGATACCCTTCTGCAAACATTGTCACAAATTGCTGTCGGGTCTATTCGATCCTAAAAAAGTGACTAGAAAAATGACGCCAGAGAATTGAACCTAAGTCTTTCTTGCTACTGTTTATAATTTGCCCATGGTAATTTTCTGTAAATCTTTCTAATTTGTATTATCTTGCTACTAAATTTTGGTAGTTTACTAAAAGCGACTATAAAGGAAGACCACTATGAAAAAGACGGAGTGTGGTCTTCTAAAAATGCTCGACTTGTCCTTCACGGTTTTATCAGTGTATCATAAAAAGTGGATCAATATGTCCGAGATTAATCAGAAGAGGCTACCTTTAATTACATATTACAACCATCGTTGATTAGTACAATCCGATTTTATAAATTTCAATGGGAGCAGCCTCATCAAAAATAGTTAAGATATAAAAATGAAATTTGATTCGAACCAAGTTGAGTTATGAATTGAAAATTGTACAATATAGTATGTTATCGAGTGATTTGATATTGATGTAATCCACAAATCATAGTTGATATATTATTTCACAGTGGCAGAAGCTTATTTTAGAATTTGAGAGGCAGTACTAACTACATAACGTGAATTATTATTTTTAAATTTAAATATTTAAGAATTCAGTTGAAACTTGACTTGGGAATTTCTTTAGATGTAAATTTTATATCTTGCAATAATTTGATCTTAACAAACAAAAATGCATTTAAGATCTGCTTCTGTGTATAAAATTTGAAACCCGTATGGATCCATGTACAACTGAATCATCAAGCATGGAGGCCTATTTTGATTATTTGTTTTTAATCGTCAGTTGTTTCATCATTGAAAAAGTAGCTATCAACTTATAAACTTTAAATGCCACTTGTCAAAATTTCGTTCATATTGTCAAGCATTGTTCGGTGGTTTAAGTAACTTTATTTACTTTTTGTAATTTTTAAAACAATGGAAAAAACTGAGTTTTTGTATGTTGATGAAACATTTCTTTTTAATGGAAAAAAAAAAATGAAGCAGTATCACATGGAAAACAGTCATTTGTTATTGATATGCTGTTTTTAGAAGCTGTTGTACACACAAATGATGCGGAAAGCTCTGGTCCTCCAAATGAGTTTATTGCTCCAGAAAATACCAAATTAACCCCCAAAAGCCGGATGAACTTTAACTGGCTTCGTATAATGAAGTCGCGTGAGGTAGCTGACATCCTGAATATAACATTTGGTTGTGGTTAACACTAGATTCCGTGAACATTTTGGCATAAAAAATTTTTTTTTTTACCAAATGAGAAGTACGTTCGCTCACAAAGGAGCAAAATCAACAACTCATCGATGACGCAAAGTGTTGTTTGGCGCTGTTTAAGTAAAATAAATACGAAAATTGCTTCGGATAGGGTCAATGGATGAAACATGGATCCACCACTATACTCCGGAATCAAATCGACAATCAGAGTGGAGAGCAGTAGATGAACGCCACCCGAAGGCACCAAAGATGCAATTGTCGATCAGAAAGATTACGCCCTACAGTAGTTAGGAATGCGCATTGTATAATGTTTATAAATAACTTTAAAAAGGGAAAAAGTTTCAATAGCGAATATTACATAGCGTTATTGAAACGTTTGAAGGCAGAAATCACAAATAAATGCCCCCATTTAAAGTAGAAAAGTGTGTTCTTCAATCAGTGCAATATTTCATATCCCCAGACTGTGGTTATGATGGCCAAATTGCTCAAATTGGGCTTTGAATGACTTTTGCACTCTCCTTTTTCTCCAGATTTGGGTCTCAGCAACTATTGGCTATTCGTAGACTTCAAACAGAGCTCCATGGAAAGATATTAGACTTCAATGAAGATGGAATTGCTGAAATTAATGCCTATTTTTAGGCCAAAGATAAAACGTTCCAAACGATTGACACATAAAATTTATAAAATAGTTTGAATTAATGTATCAAACTTGTAGGTTTTAGTTTGGTTTGACGCTCTATGATCATTTTTCGTTTTTTGCACACTTGGGCTAATTAGATCGGCACACTTGTAAGAGACTATGTTGAGAATTAAAGAAATATTTTGTTAAAAATTTGTTGTTTCCGTAGTTAGTTTCGGGACTTATTGATCTATGTTTAAGATTCTACGTAATTTTAAACGTGCTTCTTGTTTTGTTATAACAAATGACAAATAATTTCGAGATCGTAATTCTGTCACAAAAATACAAATGAGATATGAATTTTCATTTTTATAGAAGTTAATTCGAAGAATGGAGAAAAATATGGATAATAAATTAATTAAAAACAGTTTTTAATCAATTGATTGATTAGACATTGGATATTGTTTGGTATTTTTTGAGATCACATTGCAATGGGTCCCAGGCTACTGCGATGTGCAGGGAAACGAAAAGACAGATGCTGTAACCAAGCAAGGATGCAATGTGAACCAGCCCGATCGCCCTTTCACATACAGCGACAGCTGCAGCACCATTGACAGAACTGTGACCCATTACTTGAATAATGCAAGAAAGCTGTCAGCCATGGTTAAAAGGTGGGAGAACCTCACCATACCGAAGGACCTCCACAGGAGAGTCGCGGTTGCCACCTTCCGAATGGCTACGGGGAACGACTATCTACAAGTTTGGTTTGGTTTGTCGCTCTACGGTCATGTGGTATACACGAGGGGCTAAACAGACCTGGACCTACAGTTTAAATTGGATTCAGAACCACTCACAAGCATCCATGACACTTCCAGTATTCGAACCTAGAGCCTGTGGTACCAAAGGTCAGAGTGCTAGCCAATTGGCCATCAGGCCGCCGATTACCTACAAGAGCGTCTTGACTGCTTCGGGGTCGCTAACTCGCCAACCTGACCTCTTTGCTCCGACTCTAACTACGGCTCTGCAAACCTCCTCCCATCTTGCAGTGCACTTGATGATGCCGACCACGATGGAAACTATGAGGGGATGATATATCTTTACTGGATGGCACGTTGTCGAGCGGCCGACAGTTGTTGCCTGAAGTAAAGTGAAGTATTTTTCAAGACTTCTAAAATAGTATTTAATCTATAAATGCTTCAATAATAATTTGCATAGTTTTCAGATGTTAATAGCCTCTTTTGTAAAATAAGGCCTTATTTCTGAGACAAAAATATTTCAAACAGTGTTTTAAAATCACTTAAGAAAGAAATTTCTCAATTTAGAAAACGTGGAAATATTATTCGATTGACGAAAATTAATTACCTAGAACAACATATTCAGTGAGAAATGTCCTTAATTGAATGAAATAAAAATGATTGTTAATTACAAGCCTCTGGGAAGAAACAGCTACTCATGAACCAATTGCACGTAATGACCCAGTCAATTTCTTATCAATTTAAGTGGTAAAACCCCAACTAAAATATATGTGCGAACACAAAACATATTTTTCTTAATATATTTTTCCTATTTTTTTCTTGTGAAGCTAAAAAAAAAGTTTGGTAAGAAATAAAATAAAATACTAAAATTAGCGTTAAAGATGTCAAAATGTAATTTTGTTATATGTTTTTTTAATGTTTTTTTACGTTACTTATTAATAAATTAATACCATTTTTTATTATTTTTTTTCCCAGTGAACAAACTACAAAACTAATTAATGACATTTTTTTTTCTTTATCTTTTCTAAAGATAACTCAGTTATGAAAAGATTACGCAAAAGAGAAATTATAATAATTAAAAGTGAAAACGTATATTTTTAATTATATAAATGATAACATCGTTTTTACTAGGTGTTGGATGGTGAATTTACTAATCTTGCCGACCACTTCAATAAATAAACACAGATTCAAGGAGAAGATCAACAAGATAAATTGGCAATTTCGGAAGGAAACAAAAACCATCGGATGAGATATCTTTTTTTCCCACGTCACACTCTTCAAACCAAGATAAGAGAGTCTCCAGCCAATTTATCTTGTTATTCTTCAGTACAAACGTGGGAAATTTTGGTACTGCTCTTATACAGGATTATTAAAAGAAATTCATTTAAATGGTGCCATATGGTTTGTTGAAGGAATACATGTTCTGCTTAGGCGTTCCACGGCAGTTTATGAGGGGGCTGAATTGAGAAAGGACTTTTAGGAGTAATTGTCCCACATTTGTTTTTTATTGGTAAGAAAAGACGAAAATACCGGGGTGGAGTGTTTCATCAATGAGAAATGCTTACATGAATTGTCACAAACGTGTGTACCTCATTCTGAAAGCATTGATTGGTCTATGCGCCATTTGAGGATTCGAATCGAAACTTTTTGGCTTTTATTTATTATAAGATAAGTACATTATAATTAAAGTCCCACTTTCAAAATGCTGTAAAAAAAAAAAAAAAAAGAAAAACACTCTTCACAAGGAGTTCAAATTTGAACTGAAGATTCTGGAATAAGGGGGACACGGCATAGTATAAAAAAAATCAAAAAAAAAAAAAATTTCACCGATTTTTCCCATCCAGTTGGATATTACCTTGCTGTGGTGGATGGGCTTTCCACTAACAGTGTCACGGCTGTTGAATGACATGGAAGTCCTTCTTTGCGTCAAAAAAAAAAAAAAAAAAAACGAAGCACTCAATCACATTGAACACTACAGTTGCCAAATACGTTGTCATTTCGATTCAAAATATCACTGCAGCCAAATTCACTTTCTTTAAGCTGCTTACAGCAGTATTTATTAATATACTTGTAAACTGTTTTTAATGTCGTACCGTTTCCTTCTTCTTCAAGTATCTTCAGTTCAAATATGAACTCATTGTGAAGAGTGGTGCTTTTTTTACAGTAATTTGAAAGTGAGACATTAATTATAATCACCCTATAATGTGATAAGAACAAAATAATAAAAGGCAAAACAATAACTATACAAGTACACAGCCAAACCTTCGTCGTGCTGGCATCTTCTTTATGATTATATATATATATATATATATAGGAAGCAACCAAACATTTTGTTGACTTTGAAAGGTAAAACCAAAAGTTCAAGAAGTGTCAAATCAAATAGTTCCATTTTCGCTGAAGTGCACTTTCATTCAAGTTTTATTTCTTTCTTTTTCGGACAAAGGAAAAGAGAGAAAGAGACAATTGTTAGCTCAAGAGTTTCTTTTTTTTCCTGTTTTGGAAAGAATTGATTTAAATCCTTTCGTTGTTTTTGAGGGCTTTCATGCCAAATGGTACGTGCTTTTATGGTTCTGAGTAAACATTCCACATTTAAATATTTTAAATCCACTGAATAAATTGCTTTAATACTTCTATCCGAATGATAATATCTTTATTGAATTCTGAAATTGTATGGATATGTTGTTCTTGCTATTTTTCCATTTCAAAACAAGATTTTTATTTATTTTCGCAGAAATTTATTTCAAAATCATTTTAATTAACTTTTCATTCTTTTTTCTTCATACTTCAATATAACTTCAATTCATTACATATACAAAACTTCAATGGTAATCTTCCTTTTAACAAAAGGGAATTTATTTTTACCTGCTAAATATGCTTATTTAATCAGATCTATAAAGCGAATACATAACACAAAGATTGTAAAATATAGAGAAATATTAATATTTCACTAATGTAAATATTAATGAATTCTGAAATAGTTATAAATATGAAAAAGTCATTCAATTTCTGCTTGCCTTTTATAAATACGTATCTGAATAAATAAGTACAAATATTTACTTTATTTCGATTCATTTTTTAAATTTATAGGCCAGAATTTGTATTCTGTATAAATGTTCATTTTTGGTTTATGCTCAGAATGCTCATAAATTTAAGAAGGTTTTTTTTTTTTTTAATTGTAAAATTCAGCAAACATCAATTTGCTCTTATTAGCAATTTTTTTTTTTTTACATGTTGTTTAATTAATGTATTTTTAATATTTGTAAGATCGCATATTTTTTAATAGCAGTCCCTTCTTTTATTTCCTTTTGTTGGTGACTAATCCCTACAGAAAAAAAAATAAGCGGATTAAATCACCAAAGGTACGCATAATAATAATATGTGGTCGAATAAAAATATTTCATTGCTTAAAAAAAAGGTTTTTTTTTTTTTTTTTTTTTTTTTTTTTTTTTTACTTTGCAGGTAAAAATAATGATACCTTGACTATTAGAAACATCAAGGCAATAAATAAAATATTAAATTTATGAATTAATTAGGTCATTACTGAAATGAATATGGACAAAAACATCCTGCAACAAAAATAAATTTCTTTTTTTGAGATAAATACACTCCCAGCTAAACTAAAATAAACTACTTATAATTAATTTTACCTGCTCGAAATAATGACATCATTAAAAGGCATTCTAATACACGACTAATTAATGGCATTTATATCCCATTTTTTTTACGCAACAATTGGGTATTATGAATATTTATTTGATATTGTTGAACAACTTTTGTGGCAGAGGTAATATGTTTTCTACCATATTCATAATGCTAATCTCATATTTTGTCTTAATGATGGATAGAGAAGCAATAAAACAATTTTCATCATTATACGTTAACTATATTTAAACTTAATTTATTAAGCATAATAACGTCATGAATAATTGAGGAATTGTTAATGAATAAAATCAATTAATATTATTTAGATGAGAAAATTTAAAATAGGACAGAAATTATATTCTACGATCCTGAGAATATATTTTTTTTATATTTAGCAGTTATTACAATAATAAAAATAACTTAAAAAAAATTATTTTTCCTGCAGTCAAAAAATGATGATCATAAAATCCAATCATTATTATTTTATGCTTTTAGTTTTTACAGCATATTAGTGTGTTATATTTATTTTAAATATTAATAAATCACATAATTTAAACTATATGCTTGATAAAATAAACTACTTATTGATATCACGCAAATACATTTCTTTTTTTAACATACTTATCCATTTTTATTGCCAACTTCAATGGAAGTACACCATTGTAGTGAGTCAAAACTAATGCTACGCAACTTGTGCAACCAGCAGAAATCGCATTTTCAGTATCGTATCAGTTTCAGTTTATAAATCGTATCGTATCAGTTTTTTTTTATTTACTAATTGATATCACGCAAATACATTTCTTTTTTAACATGCTTATCCATTTTTATTGCCAACTTCAACGGAAGTACACCATTGTAGTGAGTCAACACTAATGCTACGCAACTTGTGCAACCAGCAGAAATCGCATTTTCAGTATCGTATCAGTTTCAGTTTATAAATCGTATCGTATCAGTTTCTTTTTTCACCCAACTAATCTTGCTGGGCCAAAAGTCACTGCCCGATAAATACACACACATTTGATTAAAAAAAAGCACTATAAAGATATGTTTAAAACTTCTTTTAATAATGAATTTCCCTGGCCCTAATGAATGTTTGTACATATTAATGTAAGTAGCGATACTAATTATACATTCTGCAAGGCATTCCTCAATTGTTAATAAGATATGCGATTTTTTTGGAGTGATCTAATCTCGAGACCTGATGTGTCCCTATATATGTTCAAATGCGAAAGATCTAGCGACATTGGGGGCCAAGAAAAGGTACAACAGCATGATAGCAGACCAGCCACAGCAGATATGCAATCCGCATGGAGCTAATAATTTTGTCAAAAAGAGGCCCTAAGAGGACTTGCTATCAAGTATAACACAAACGGCTACATGATGTCCTCAATGTTGTTGCATTTAAAGTTGTATGTTTATATGACCAGAAATAAGTTGCTGTTGTAACAATACACTCTGCACCATCACACCATGGGCTGTCTTTAGTAAAACAAAGGTGGATTGAAACCACTTCCACTTACAAGATTTTCATCTGTTCCAACACTGAAGCAAGATTCATCACTGAACACTATATGATTGCTGCCTATCTATCTTTTAACGACAGATATCAACCAAACACAGTGAGATGATGAAATATATCTCGAGTGGTACGGGTGAGGTTGTTGCAAATTGAATAACGGACATAGGCCTCTCTCACAATCAGCTGGTCTAGCTGTATACTCTCCTGGTAACCAGTGCTGATAAAATATTTGGACAGCAGTGGTACGTAAAGTGGCGGCCTATTGATCTAATGTTCAATTAGCTACATTCATCGCGAATATGCCTCCACGTTTGAAGCTGTTCAATTTGTAATTCAATTCAGTAATATAATTCAATACATTATCGTTCAATTAGTTCAACTAAATGGAGAACTAAATGCTTTATTCCACTAAATGTAGGAATTAAATGGTTCATTAAACTGAATATTTTGTTGAACTAATGTATAAATTAAATGATCCATTCAACTGTAGGAACTAAATGTTTCATTTGACTAAATATGGGAATTAAATGTTTCATTGTACTATTTTCTGCATTAAATTAAAAGTTCCATGGGAGTAAATATTCGTTTCCGTAGGCTAAATGTGGAGACTCATCTCTTTCCTATTGGGTCGAGTACTCTTGCAATTCATGAAGCTCTACGAAAATAGTGACTGAAAAATATGGCCATCGATTCCAAAGGAGAAGAAAGAAAAGACATCCGCGCTATTTAAGAATTGAGTTTTTCGGCTGATTAATTACCGATTGGAAGAAGCGCGGACGACAGGTGATGCGTCATTCCGATTTCGCCCTGCTCGAGACAAGCTTTAGCTCTCGCTGCGCTTTTGGCGCCGGCAGCTCAAGATTGATTTCAGTGTCGCAGAGCACAGAGCAGAGCCCGGCTTCTTGTTTTACCTCTCCGTGTCACCATGCAACTCAATCAACACATTTGTGCAAGTGAGTCATCTTCCACTGTTTGGAGGGCCGCAAATATCGTGTGTCATCCCGACCAGGAATCCGAGGGGGACAATCCATCAGCACCTGGCACGTTAATGGGATGAATTAATTTCCTGATTAGATCCAAAAATGCATCTTGTATTGCATTGGCAGAGCATATTTTTGTAATTAATAAAGGCACTGTGCGCACAACGTCAGACTTGACTCGGTGCTTTGAGATATAAACCCGCTGATTCTACTTGATCTCAGTTTATCCAGATGTTTTTTTTTTTTTTAAATACAACAGACAAAACAATTTGGCAGAAGTGAAAATTAACACCTGACACATTATTGGGTGAATTAATTTCTTGATTAGATTGAAAATGCATCTTGTACTTCATTGGCTGAGCATCTTTTTGCAACGAATAAAAGCAGTGTGTGTATAAGAGGTCAGACTTGACTTGGTGCTTGGCAGAACTTAAAATCAACAACCGGCATATTAGTGGGTGAATTTGGTGGACGTTTAAAAGAATAAAGGGTTTTAAAGCATAATTAACATAAGAAAATTGAGAAAACTATTCAAGGACTCCCTAGGGCCAGTCGAATGATCAGAGGGTGCGTTTATGGTCTTCGGGAAATTTAGTGGGTTTAAAAAATAATGGGGCGTTGACAACATAAAGATTATAAGAAAATAAAGAAACACTATTGAACTACTTGCTAGGGGCAGTCGAATAATTAAGAGGACCGGCAGTAGTCTAGGGACCATTTAGTGAACGTTTAAAAATACATCAACGACCCTCAACATTACATCGGGTAGGGACTTGATGACCGAGTGGTTAGCGGTGTCGTTACACGCGCCCGTAGCATATCTTCAAGCTACACGTGCCCCTGGATAGTGTTAAATGATGCACCTTTGTCCGAAGGGCAACTAGCGTCTTATTCTCATAGCTGTTGCGAATCGCACAATTACCTTGAAATGGGCGTGGGTCCAAAGGAATTGTGCAACACACCCTTGTGAGCATATGGCATTCAGTGTTATGCAGAAGTAAAGCTTTTTTTCAAAACCCTTTTGCTGCAGCCAACCGTATTTCGTTCAACACTACGCACGTGATAGCTATAATGTGCAATTCACAGAAAAGTTATGGGAAAAGATGAATTTCTTAACTATTAGCAGTGCCAGGATTCGTATTTATGCAGGATTTTAGATGTATCATTATTTTCCTATCTAACCTAAACATGGCCACAGCCTGGTGGGCGTGTGGTTAGTGCTCTGGCTCTCGGTTTCACAGTTATCGGGTTCGAGACCCGACTTTGGATGTTTGTAGTGGTTCGGATTCCACTTTAAGCTGTAGGTCCCTGTCTGTTTAGCCTAAAGTATGCACAAGATGACCGTAGAGCGACAAACCAAACAAATCATAACATGTTAACGTTTTCTAAAGTAAGTAAGCAATGCGAGCAGCACAGAAAAGAAGCCAAGTGGCGATACAACGCCAACTCTAGTACGTAAAAGACAGGGAATTGTTTACCCTAATATTGTGTTCTTTTAGAATAGGAGAATGCGCTCTATTTTATTATTACTCTTTTGTGTCTGATAACGAATTGCTTGTTATAACGCACTAAGAAATTGCATTGCGAGTACCAAATTGATTGCATAACGCATTTTTTCCCCATTATACTAATTAATTTCATTTATTTAATCATATGAGTTTCCGACGTTTGAGAACGAGGCAAAGTGTTAAAGCGTTAAACTACTGCATTAGGTCCGTAATGTTATTTTAATGTCTGCGTGACTTTAAGCTGTATGTTTTTAATACGTCGAGTAATTACTTAACATTACATCGGATTAAGAATTTAATAAGCAACATTAATGACACTGAGCTGGCAGAATCTCATTATACGGCCCTCAAAATGATTGATTAGGAGAGAAGAATTCACTAGAACACGGGAATAAAATCTCCAGAAATTTGTATCTTCTTATTTTGTATTTCATTTATTATTCTTTATTATCATACTTAAAGATATATCGCAATGCTATCTGTAAACTTACATTCCTCGTTTTAAATGTTATTTTAATTTATAAATCACTCATAGATTTATATAGTACTTCATTTCTGTCAGGTTTATCATTTTCAAATATATGAAATTATATTTTACATTTAGTTTATTTTTTTAAGAGCAGTGAAAAATAATTTATTTTTATATCATAAAACATTAAATTATATTGAACCAATTGATTATCAAAAACCTTTTTAACCAAACCAATTGATTATCAAAAACCAATTTTAACCAAAACCAAACCAAAACAATTGATTATCAAAAACCAATTTTAACCAAACCAACTGATTATCAAAAACCAATTTTAACCAAACCAACTGATTTTCAAAAACCAATTTTAACCAAACCAACTGATTATCAAAAACCAATTTTAACCAAACCAACTGATTATCAAAACCAATTTTAACCAAACCAACTGATTATCAAAACCAATTTAAACCAAACCAACTGATTATCAAAAACCAATTTTAACCAAACCAACTGATTATCAAAAACCAATTTAAACCAAACCAACTGATTATCAAAAACCAATTTTAACCAAACCAACTGATTATCAAAAACCAATTTAAACCAAACCAACTGATTATCAAAAACCAATTTTAACCAAACCAACTGATTATCAAAAACCAATTTAAACCAAACCAACTGATTATCAAAACCAATTTAAACCAAACCAACTGATTATCAAAAACCAATTGATTATCAAAACCAATTTTAACCAAACCAACTGATTATCAAAAACCAGCTGATTATCAAAAACCAATTTAAACCAAACCAACTGATTATCAAAAACCAATTTTAACCAAAAACTGATTATCAAAAACCAATTGATTATCAAAAACCAATTTTAACCAAAACCAACTGATTATCAAAAACCAATTTAAACCAAACCAACTGATTATCAAAAACCAATTTTAACCAAACCAATTGATTATCAAAAACCAATTTTAACCAAACCAACTGATTATCAAAAACCAATTTTAACCAAAACCAATTCGAGCCTAAAGCCCGTAATACAAAGGCCAGAGCGCTAGCTACTTGGCTAACAAGCCGCATGCAGTAATTTTAAATTACATATATCAATTACTATAAAATATAATGCAAAACATTATTTTACATAATTTACTTTATATATCAAAATTCATATAAAACATCATATAACTAAAGTTGAGAAACACTTATTTTATAATAAACAAAAACCAGAAAAGTTTTTATTCAAATCCGCTAATGGCGCATAGGTCAATCAATGCTTTCACAATGATGTAAACTCGTTTGTGACTGTTCATGTAAGCATTTCTCATTAATCAAATCGTTCCTCCAAGTTTTTTCGTCTTTTTCAACTATAACACTCAAATGTGGAATAATTACTCCTAAAAGTTCTCTCACATTGTCAACCCACTAACGGACTGTCTGTAGCAAGCATAAGTAGGACCCGAATTCCTTCAATTTCCAAATAAATGAAAAATATATATGGCACCCTTCATACGAACCTCTTTTAATAATCCTGTAAGAAAGCAGTACGAAAATTTCCCATGTTTGTGGTGAAGAACAACAAGATAAATTGGCTGGAGATTTTTTTATCTTGGTTTCAGGAGAGTTGATGTGAGAAAATTTAAAGATATCTCATCTGATGGCTTTTGTTTCTTTCCAAAAATGCCAATTTATCTTGTTGTCTTCGCCTCGAATCTGTGTGTTATTTATTAACGTGGTCCGACACGATTAGTCAATTCACCATCCAACACTTAGTAAAAACGACGTTATCATTTATATAATTAAAAATATACGTTTTCACTTTTAATTATTATAATTCCTCCTCTGCATAATCTTTCCATTGAGTTATCTTTAGAAAACATTAAAATTATTAATTAGTTTTGTAGTTTGTTCACTGGTAAAAAATGAATAAAAGCTAGTAATTTATTAACAAGTAACGTAAAAAAAAATATATAATTATTTTTTGACATCTTTAATGCTAATTTTAGTGTTTTAATTTATTTGTTACCAAACTTTTTTTTTTTTACCTTCACCAGAAAAAAATATGTTTTATGTTCGTACTCAAATCACAGTTGGGATTTTGCCACTTAAATTGATAAGAAATTGACTAGGTAATTAAAGTGCAATTGGTTCATGAATAGCAATTTCTTCCCAAAATTAAAAGGCTTATAATTAACAATCATTTTTACTTCATTCAATTAAAGATATCTCTCGCTCAATATGCTGCTCTAGGTAATTAATTTTCTTCAGTCGAATACTATTTCACCATTTTTAAATTTAATTATTCATTTCTTAAGAGATTTTAAAAACACTTTTTGGAATATTTTTGTGTAGGAAATAAGGTCTTATTTTACAAAAGGCGATATTAACATCTGAAGAGTATGCAAATTATTATTGAAGTATTTATGAATTAAATATTATTTTAGAAGTCATAAAAATTCCAGTAGCAAAGCTGGTTGCTAAGTTGCTGAGTGTTGGGTACCGGTGTCGTCACTATTTTCAGATACAAAGAGACTCGGTGGCGATTTTGACAATGTGTCTGGAATCGATAATCAAACTTCCCGATGGGAGATTTCCGGTTTTTCTCCCAAATAATATTTATAGCAGTAAAAAACTCCAATTATTTTTATTGTTGGTTTTTATCAGGTTGGTCGTTCAGGTCTTTTGGTACCACAGGCTTCATATTCGAAACCTAGTGGTGGCATGGATGTTTGATTGTGGTTCGAAATCCACATTAAACTGTAGGTCCCGGTCTAATTAGCCCAAAGTGTGCAAAGTAGAGCGGCAAACTAAACCAAAAACCTACAAGTGGGATATTTTAATTCAAATTTTTCTAACTTTTTTTAAGCCAGTCAAGAACGATTAATCTTTGGCCTAAAAAAAGGCATTAATTTCAGCAAATCATTTTTTCATTGGAGCCAAATATCTTTCCATGAAGCTCTTTTTGAAGTCAACGAATAGCCAATAGTTGCTAGGTCTCAAATCTAAGGAAGAGAATAAGCAATTCAAAGCCCAATTCGGACAATTTATCTATCGTAACCACCGGCTGGTGATATGAAATATTGTCTCGATAGAAGAACACATTTTTCTTCTTTAAATGAGAGCATTTATATTTGTTATCTCTTCCTTCAAATGTTACAGTAACGCTATGTAATATTCGCTATTGAAACTTTTTCCGTTTTTTAAGTTATTGATCAATATTATACAATGCACATTCCAAAATACTACAGGGCATAATATTTCCAATCGACAGTTACATCTTTGGTGGCTTCGGAGGCTTTAATCTACTGCTCTCCACTCTGATTGTCGATTTGATTCCGGAGTGTAGTGGTGGATTCATGTTTCCTCGTATGCCCCACACTGAAGCAAATATTCCTGTTTATTTCACGTAAGCAGTACCAAACAGCACTCTGGATCATCGATTCGTTGTTTATGCTCCTTTGTGAGCACACATGGTTCTCATTTGGTAAAAAACTTCTTCGTGCCGAAATGTTCATGGAATATAATATTAAACACTACCAAATGATATCTTCAGAATGTCAGCTACCTCCCGCAATTTCACTTTGCGATCGTCCATCATGGTTTTGAGGGTTAATTTGGGATTTTCTGGAGCAAAAGCAAAAAAAGTTGGATGGCCAGAGCTTTCAACATTATTTATGTTTGTACAGCAGGTTTTGAAATCAGCATACCAATAACAAATGGTTGTTTTCTACATGATGCGATGGGATTTTTTCCCATTAAAAAGAAATGTTTCATCAACACACAAAACTCAGTTTTTCCATTGTCTTGAAAATTAGAAAAGTAGCGCTAATTATACTACCGAATAATAAATGACCACCGACGATATGAACTAAATTTTTGGCATCTGGTATTGAAAGTCCATAAGTTGATACCTACTTTTTCTATGATGAAACAGCTGCTGATTGAAAACAAATAATCAAAATAGGCCTCCATGTTTGGTAATTCAGTTATATATATCGATCCAATTGGCCAGAAACAGATCGCAAGTGTAAATTTGTATGTTGAGAACAAATTATAGTACTAGAAACTCTAAGACAAACGCAAATAATAGATCAAATTATATAGAAGTTTCTTTTATTTTTATTGATTGAAAATTTTGAAGTATATAGTTTATAGGTTCTTTTCAATGATGAAACAGGTCATAATTGAAAATTAATAATTAAAATAAGCCTCCATGCTTCATAATTTAGTTATACATGGATGTATACGAGTTTCAAGTTTTATACACAGAAGCAGATCTCAAGAGTAATTTTATATGTTAAGATCAAATTATGGCAAGACATAAAATTTATATCTAAAACAATTCTAATTCAAGTTTCAACTAAATGCTTAAATATTTAAATTTATAAATAATAATTCACGTTATGTAACTAGTACTATCTCTAAAATTCAAAAATAAGCTTCAGCAATTGTGAAATAAAATATCAACTATGTTTTGTGGATTACATCAATATCAAAATCACTCGATAATAAACTATACTAATAAACTATGTTAGAATTTTCAATTCATAACTCAACTTGATTCAAACCAAATTATCCTATTTTATTTATTATTTTTCACGCTACCATTGGAATTTATAAAATCAGATTATACTAATCAAATATGATTTCAATATGTAATTACAGCTAGCCTCTGTTAATTAATCTCGGGAAATATTGACCAACATTTTACGATACATTGATAAAACCGTAAAAGACAAGTCGAGCCTTTTTAGAAGACCTTTCACTCTTTTTTTCATAGTGGTCTTCCTTTATAGTAGTTTTTACTAAAACTACCAAAATTTAGTAGCAAGATAATACAAATTAGAAACAGATTTGCAAGAATACAAATTAGATTTACAGAAAATTACCATTGTCAAATTATGAGCAGTAGCAAACAGAACTTGGGTTCGAATCCTATAACGTCATTGTTCTAGTCATTTTTAGTATCGAATAGATTCGACAGCAATTGTGACAATGTATGTAAAAGGGTCTCGCGTCGGTAGTTAAGCTTCCTGAAGGGAGTTTTCTACAATGCAAATGTGTTACAGTCATCCTAAAAATCCTTCCGGAAGGCACTGTTCTCCACTTATCTCTCGTCAATGTGTTTGTTTACTGGATTCATAAAGCCCACCTATGTTACATACAAAAAAACTTTACAACATGAAGCCTTCAGTAAGATGTCAGAGTGAATTTTTTTTTTTTTTTTTGTCATTGATATTTATTTTTCCTTTTCAGAAAAATTCATCCCTCTTTTAAAAACACTGGTTTCATTCAGTGTTGGCAAGTCGACAAATAAAGAAAATAATAAACTGTGACAAGAATAAAATTCCTCGAAATCCTTTTCAGAAAATTCAGTCAGTAAAGAACTCACTTTGACAAAAAAAAAAAGAAATATTAAAAAAATCCACACAAGAATTGGGAACTTTTATTTTATACAATAGATGTATGCGCAACGAAAAACATTGTACAAGTAAACAACAAAAAAGAAAGCGCCGAATCCATCAGGTATTAAAAAAGTGCCGTCGCCAGCAACATACTGCGGCAAAAATTATTTATTTACTTTTTATTTCAAGTCGTGGATTCTTCAATTTTTTTTTTTTTTCTTTCACGTCCTACATGAGTACGAAATATGTTTTGAAAGTACAAAAAAGAGAAACTGTCTGCGTAAAATCGGTTCATGAAATATGCATGTGTTAATTTTTTTTCTAGTTCGTAAACACTGCAGAAGAAAAAACCCAATCTTTGAGTTTTTATTCTTCCATTTATATTCTCCTTGTCTTCTGCCTCGGCCAAAATAGACGTCCGGACACAGTTTGGTGGAAAAAGCAGATTTAGCGCCACGTACAGTGTAGAAAAATAAATTAATCCTAAATCAAACATCATTTTCTTTCAAACAAAATCGCAAACACAAAAACGAAAATGATAACATTTCACTCCAGATAAAAGATTTAATATTTCTAACAGAAAAAAGTGATTACAAAAATTTCATTCCAAGTTGTATTATAACATGATTATGTTTTTTAAATTTGTAAATAGTTTGGTTTCTGTTTTTATTTTTCATGCATTTATTTTTAATGTACCTTTTACATTTTAAGCATCCATAAATATGCACAAACATAGAAAAGAAGCTTACTGCAATACAACAACTGTAATAAAAGTAAGAAGATTTAAGGAAGAATAATTTCATATGCAGTGATCAAAACGTAAATAACAAACGCAACCCTGCAATTAAAAAAATTGCCTGGCAAGCATGAAATTCAAAAGACAGAATATTTTTGTACGTAACGCTTTCGTTGGCTATCTCGCGCCAACGCGTGGTGGGGAGTGATGCGTCATTTGCCAGTCACGCTCTCACGCGGGGAAAAGCTGCTCCTCAACATTTTCTCAGATAATATATCAGATAAGAATAATATATTTTGTGAGCTATTTACGTTAACATGATTTCATTTTTACACAGTACGAGCCAGTTAAAAAGCTTTAGAGTGGTAAGCCTATCAAGCCCTGGTGCGTTGTCATATTCTATCAGGAAAGGATTAAATACTACTTAGTAATCAGTATGATACACATACCCATGTTTTATTTCCCTTTCCTGTCGTATTGATATGAAAAATTTTCCTATTTCTATAGTTATTGTCTATCAGCACATTTCTGTGTTTTATCTTGTGATTTTAAGGGTCGATTCTAAAAAGTTATTTTCCCATACCGCCATATTGATCTTTAATTCAGTATTGTCAGGTATAGAAGATTCAGCATTTTTCGAGAGCATTATAAGGGATTCTACTACAATGAACTCAATTTTTCCACTTTGCAACACCAAGTTTAAAACACCACTTTTTTTCTCCCAAGAATGGCATCTGTTGTGTTGGTATCCTGTTCTAGTAGGATGTTTAAATGAATCTTGTAGGATAAAGAGGACTTTTCGATCTGTATCATGCCTATACCTGATGTATAAGCGGGAGTTTTCAGATCAATTTATTTGACGGTTTCCAGCTACTCAGTTTCGAAACCTACCCCACTGATCACCAGGTGTTTTTAGCCATTGTTTTTGTAAGCACTTTTATATCAAATTTTTGTAATATAATAAAAACAATGAATTGCCTTGAATCTTGAAGAACGAAATAATAGGTTAAATACAGAGAGTCACATAACTCCCCTACATCAAAAGTAATTAGAAAAATATAAATAAATACTGTACAGTTTTTAATGTTAAAAAGGTTATTAACATTTATCTTTGTCTGTCAAGTTCAAATTTTAATTTGTTTATATATCAAATAAGGCATGTGCAATAACATTTAAAACCCCATAGGGATTTGTTTGAAACTCAAATCCTCACAAAATATAAATTAAATTAAATGTTTCTATTTCAATAGAAGTAATATTTGAAAACTTTAAGCATGCATATAAACAAAAGTATGATAAATTAAAATCTTGACTTTTTATTGCATTAGATTGATTAAAAACATTTGTGTTATAGTACGAATATATCACCTTTTTTTTATGACACTCATGATTACATCACCTTTTAACCAGTGGCCATGAAATTGTCTTTTACTCTAGGAGGTTCTCTCCGGTGGAATTTTATTTCATTATTATCAAGAATTTCAGAATTCTAATAATTGATGTCCTATTTAGCGAAATTGAACATTCCTTAAGTCCATATTTTTCTCAAATTTAAAAACAAACGGCTTTTTTTACGTTTTAAAGGAAAGAATGTTTTTTAATAATGAATTTTAACTGTAAAGTATTAGAATAAATATCTTTCTAAACTTAAAAATGTCTTATTTCCTATGTCTAATGTCCTGTTTTCACATAAAAACTCGAAAAAAAAAAAAAACGCTTTTCTTAAAAAATCGCTATTATACTGCATCAAGTATTTTCTGATTATATATATATATAGCACACATTAGTCCTCATAACTTTAAGAAGCCACTCATCACGAACTTCAACTGCCCTAGGAAGTTGACATCAGTTATTAGCAGACTCAGAACTAACGATTACAGAGGGATGAAGATTCTCCCAGACAAGACCAGGGAATACATCCCCTGCAGATATTGCCCCAACGCTTTCCTAACACCCAAGCACATTTTAGAGTGCCAAACATTCACTCCCCCCGTGTTTTGCAATTGGGTGTGGTGTCAATCGAGGCCAACTTAAGAGAAGTCCCATATAGTGAAGCGGCGCCGTTGCTGTGAAGATTTTGACTTGATATAACTTTGATAATCATATTTTAAATCCATGGACACGATAACAACAATAACAACACAACACATTAGTCAAATGATAGTGCAACTAATTTTTTAGAATCTAATAATTTAATAACAGCAGAAATTTAATAATCATTTAATGTTTTTATATAATAAACTAAATATAATTATTGGGGGGACTAACGAACGACTAACCGAGCTAACGTTTAAGTATCAATGGATTGGAATTTCATAGTTGGATATATTTTGTCATGTGTGGAACAAAGGAACAACAATTCAAATTTCAACAAAGTAACCGATCAAAAATCAAAATACCAAATTGTGTTGTTTTGTTGTTTCTTATCCCACTTGGCTGGCCAAGCCCACGAGCCCATACGTACTCATGATTGAAGGGGAAGGAAGCAGCTTCTGTTGTGATGGAGCACCCGTAGGTAGAAGTCTGACAGATTGTACTGTCAGATTGTGCTGATTGTACTACCAAATTGTACTGTTGAAAGCTACGCATTACAATGAAATATAAAAAATAATTAATTAACTGCTTTTCTGGGGCCTCCGTGTGATTTTATGTGGCTCATGAAATAAAGCTTGAATATGAATGGATTTGATTTTTACCATTTGGTATATTTTGTCACGTGTGTCCAACAAAGGAACACACACATACAAACCAAACACAAAAAGAGTCGTCTTTCTCGTCACGTTTTCTTTTGCTCTCCCAGAACTCACCCCAAATGGAATATTCGTTGTCGAATCCTATTTCATTCTATTTATTTCGAATATGAATTGAACGAAATATGCATTGTTCTCCAGTGAACGTCGAGGGAAAGAACACGAGGAAATGGAATTTTTCCATTTCTCTGCTTCCCTTCGTTTTCGAAAATATTTTGTTCCGTCTTTTACTTTGCACAGTGAAGTGTTCGACTCGTCTCAAAACGATGGGGAAATATTTGGAAGAGTGAAACATCATAATGCGAAAAACAGACTGCTGAGAAATTTTTCTTTGCTTCAGTTGATGTCCAAGACAAGCTATAAGAAGATTGGTACTCTTATTATCTATTAAATGGACTACCAAAATTTTGTTTATTGTTCATAACTATTTAAGTTTTGCATTATTACTATCTTGCGCGACATTAATATAATTCGCATGTTGTTTATGAAATTTATATTAAAGTCTTCAATTTTGAAAAATCATTTTTGAATTTAAATAATTTGGAGTAAAATTGAATTCTTGAATATAAGATAAGTTTATCTTTACATATAAAATTGTTCTGTACATGTGTTTGTCGCTGAACTTCTTTTGTGTGTGTTTGAGTGAGACGCTGGATGGTTTAGATTCACATTTAGGTCTGGCTAGGTGTCACTGCCATCGATCTAATTCTTTTGTAAGTGTGTTTGTCACTGAACTTTTCTTAAACGACTGGACCGATTTTGATGAAATTTTTGGTGTGTGTTTGACAAAACATGGACGATGTTTTTTTGTGCTATTCCCTTTGTTGTAAGTGCCCACCAGAGGGGACTACAGTTTATCAGCTTCTATACCGTTCAACCCGTCGCTATGAAAATTGGTAATATTATGTATGCTCTCCACTTTATTATTACTTGCTACCAGATAGTGCTGCAGCATTTCATTTTAAAGATCTTCGCCTCAGCATTTAATATTTTGTGACTATCCTATGGTGTTGACGCCTTTTCAAAAGAGTTTTGCAAAACGGTTGAAATAATGTTAAATATTGTAGAATGATTTTACAACATATAAAGTAAGGAATATTGCTACACATTTTTAAACTTATATTTCTTTTTAAATGTCACAACTAAATTAGATTTGCTACGAATGATTCATAGAAAAAAGTATTTCTGTTTTTTGTTCAATTTGCTACTCTGTAAATTTAAGAACGTCACAAAACGTTTAAAAAACAAAGTTAAAAGTATAACTTTTACCAGTTGCTGCAGAAGCAGGTCTGTGGATTTTTTTTTTTTTTTCAAATAGGTCACAGTGACCAGAGAGAATCTTCTGTCAGTTGGCGCCATGAATGAAGAGCTAACTCTCGACTGTTAATAAAGATAATAATAACACACTCTCCCACACTTTACTCTTTGGTAGTTGATGTGTCAGAGGATGCTTATTATCAGACAACAACGATACGTCAATTTCTACGAAAGGTCTCGCCACCTTATAAGCTATGGGATACTCCACATATTCTTTCTGGGGTTATAATTCCCTTTTTCACTTTTTATTTCAAGTACTAGTTCTACTTCATGTATTCTAATCAACATTTATCTGTTAAAATATTAGGATCTATTCAGGTCAAGTCCTATGCACACACTGCCTTTTTCATTAGAGAAAAAATGCTCTGCCAATGAAATGCAAGATGCATTTTTCAATCTCATCAGGAAATTAATTCATCCACTCTGCACCCAGGTGCTGATGGATTGTCCCATGTTTACACGATTGTTCGGGATGACACACGATGTTTTGCGGCCCTCTAAACAGCGAAAGATGATTCACTCGCGAAAATGTGTTGATTGAGTTGAGGGACACGGAGAGGTAAAACAAGAAGCCTCTGGGAGTTGCGACAGCGAAATCAATCTTGAACTGCAGGCCTCCGGCGCCAACAAAGAGAGCTAAAAGCTTGTCTCGAGAAGGGCGAAATCAGAGTGATGCATCCCCTGTCGCTGCTTCCAATCCGTAATTAATCAGCCGAAAAACTCAATTCTTAAATAGTGCGGATGACTTTTCTTTATTCTCCTTTGGAATCCACGGCCATATTTTTTCAGTCGCTATTTTCGTACAGCTTCATGAATTGGAAGAGTACTCGACCCAATGGGTAAGAGAAGTAAATGCCTCTCAACATTTAGCCTACGGAAGCGAATATTTAAATCTATGGAACTTTTAATTTAATTCAACATTTAATTGAATGAAATATTTAATTCCTATATTTAGTCGAATCACACATTTAGTTCATTTATTCCTACGTTTATTGAATGATACATTTAGTTCCAACATTTAGTTGAATGAAACATTTAATTCCAACATTTAGTTCCAACATTTATTGAATGATACATTTAGTTCCTATATTTAGTTGAAGTGAAGCATTTAGTTCCAACATGTACTTGAATAAAACATTCAGTTTAATGAAACATTTAGTTCCTATATTTAGTTGAATGAAATGAACTTAGTTCCAACATATACTTGAATAAAATATTCAGTTTAAGGAAACATTTATTTTCAACATGTACATGAACAAAACATTCAATTTAATGAAACATTTAGTTCCTACAGTTGAATAAACAAGTTTAAAACTTTTAGTTCTCCATATAGTTGAAAATATTTAGTTGCTACATTTAAAGAAATAAAACTTTTAGTTCTGCAGTTAGTTAAAAATATTTAGTTCCTACATTTCGACGAATGAAAATTTTAGTATGAGACATCACCACGATGTTTAAATATCGACTTTCGGGTGAGGAAAAAAGAGAATTTATCCTTGATCTTCTTAAAAGAATTGAATACATTTGTGATAAATGAAAAAGAAAGAAAACACAACCCGCTTAACGATAACAAAAACATAATGTCAAAGGGGATGTAGATCTACTACTATTTTAGTGATCCTAACAAGGCAAGGAACAAAATTTAACTTTTAACCTGTTTCTCCCAAAACCTGTATAACCAAACTTTCTTCCCTGCTTTGAAGATAATACAAATCGAAAGTTATGCGTTATTATTAATTTAGGAATTAAAATACACATTTGCAGTTATATAAATAAATAAATGAAAGAAGCGCACCTAAAAATACTTGCCCAATAATTGTGAAATTAACAAACAGATGCCTTAATATATAATTGATTAGTAAACATATACCTTTAATTTTCACCGACATGAGTGTGTTAAATTCGGTCGTAGAACGCGTTTCTAGGACAATTACGAATGATTTACCTTTTCACTGAAATTCACTTTTCATTGAAATTATTTAAAGACACCCCATCCATGCCCTTATTGGCGTTGTTTTAGACTTATTGAATGACCAATAGGTCATTCAATGATTGAATGGAAAGAGCTAATTGAACGATAATTTATTGAATCATATAATTGAGTTGAATTACAAATTGAACGTCTTCAAACAGGGGCACATGTGGCCAACTGGTCATTCGATAAATAGGCCACTATTTGCCTCTTTACATACCACTGCTGTCTAAATGATTTGTCAGCACTGGTTACCAGGAGAGTATACAACTAGACCAGCAAATTGAGAAACCCGTGTCCTCTTTCAATTTGCAACAACGTCTCCGGTACCCTCACGTGATATATTCCATCATCTCAGCAGTGTTTGTTTAAGTTAACTGTCGTTCACGTCATAACATTAACAGAAATAGTCTGTAGTCATAACCTATAATAAGGCAGATAGCAGCAATCATACAGTTTTCAATGATGAATCTTGCTTTCAGTTTCGGAACAGATGAACATCTAATTTATTTGTGGAAATGGTTTCAATCCACCTTTGTTTTATTAAAGGTAGCCCATGGGGTGATTGTGCAGAGTTCTTTGTTACAACATCAACTTACTTCTAGTCATTTAACATTCAGCATTAAAGACAACGACATTGATTTATATCATGTAACAGTTTGTGTTTTACGTGATAGCAAGTTAACTTAGGGCCTCTTTTTGACAAAATTGTGAGTTCCATACGCCTTACTATGGATATCTGCTATCATGCTGTTGTACCTTTTCTTGACCACCAATGTCGCTAGATCTTTCGTCATTTGAACATATAGGAGGACATATTACTTCTCCAGATTAGATCCTACCACAACGTTTCAAATCTTATCAATAATTAAATAATGCTTTCCAGAATGTATAATTAGAAATTTTTATAGCTATCTACATTACTGTGTACAAACATTCATTAGAGCCCAGGGAAACTTTCACCAATTACTTATTTAATAGTTAACGTGAATTTTACTTGATTTTCAGTCTTTGATGAGTTCTACAGCTGTGAATTGTAATCATTTCATTACAGCAGGAGTCTGCATTTGAATCATTTGAATTATACTCATCATTATCATCATTTGAATTTTTAATCATCATTATCGTCATTTGAATTATTTATCTTCAATTCTTATTTTCTTTTTACTCAACATTTGAATTATTTATTTATTCGTTACTAAGCAAGAGTCATTATTTTGAATCATTTCAATACTAAAAGCAATTATTTTGAATTATTTTTTACTAAACAGGAGTTTTAAACATATTTAATTTTGTAAAAACGGCCCCTTATTCCTCTGGTAGCAAAGTTGTTGTGTAGTAGTATTTGTGTTGACTGAAGGAGTGTTATTACCAAGATGCTCTCACTGAGGTATGCAAAAATAAATAAGTATATTAAGAAATGTACTTTATAATAATAATAGGTAGTTTATTTTATTACAATAATGTTTAATTTATGAGACTTATTAATATTTAAAATAAATATAATTTAGACTAATATGTTAAAATTTACATGATTTTAGTATAAAATAGAAATGCTTCTGTATTTTAACCTCACTCTAAAAAATAATTTTTGGTATACTTTGTATTAACTGCTATATAGAAAAATATTCTCAGAATCGTAGAATACAATTTTCATCCTGTTTTAAATTTTTCATGAACATATAGAAATTATACCAACATTATTTTTATCATTAACAATTCATCAATTGTCTTAAGTGAAGTTATATTATGCTTAATCAATAATTAAGTCTTAAATATAGTTTACATTAGTAATGATTTGAAAAATTGTTTAGACAAGGTACCGCGATCCATGATCGACTAACAAAATAATATTAAAGCATTATAAATATGGTAGAAATATATTACCTTCTAGCCACAAATTTGCTAAATAATATCAAATAACTATACATAATATCTCAATTGTTAAGCTTTAAAAAAATGGGAAATAAATATCATTAGATAGTCGTGTATTAATATGTCTCTTTAATGATGTCATTATTTGAAGCAGATAAACAGTTAATTTATAAGCAATTTATTTGTCTCATACAGGAAGTTACTTTTTGTGAGTAGTATTATGTTTTCCAATATGCACTTTCAGTGTGTAATGACCACTAATTCATAAATTTAATATTTTATTTCACTGTCTTGATGTTTCTAATAATAATTACAAGGCATTATTTTTGTAATGCAAAAAA